>VDFB02058242.1:280582283-280866996 GCA_007258455.2 Sequoia sempervirens | reverse complement strand
GGTAGGGTTGAGAAGGTAGGGGCAGCATATGCCTCATAGAAATGGGGTTTCATGGTGATATGTAGGGTTGAGAAGGTAGGAGCACACCCCATTTATATGAGGCATATGCTTCCCCTACCTTCTCAACCCTACCACATTGGTAAGCTAGTGAGTGAGCTAGCTTGCCAACGCTCCACTGGGAATCAACTCAATTAGATAACTCTTCTCAATGACACCTCATCAGACCATGACATGAACCTTTTCAAGAACCCATTTGGACAAAATTTGACATACTCAAAATCCACCTATGGTCACTTCAGACCAGAGAACTCAAATTTCACTTTTTCACCGATTTAGGCTTCTAATTAGCCTCTTTTTCCAAAGCAACTATGCTTGAAACTCAATCAAACCCTATCAAACCTTGGGGAGGAAATTTAAAAGTGTCAAAACCTCAAAATTCATAATCAGATCTCAGACATACCATCGTACAAAGGGTAATCCGCAAAACCCTACTTCTTAGCTTAAACCCTAGGGGTTTATTGAAAAATTCCTCTCCCATTCTTTTGCAAACTTACCAACTATTCCAACAGGGCTTGTTACACCTACACATGCTCAAAATATCATAACATAATGCTTCCCATTCATAAAACTCAAATTGACATACGAAAACCTTCAATTTTCCAACAAAAACTCAAATTTCACCTCTAGGGCTTCACACCCAATGCATTATCAAACCTCCCAATTTCATTTATTTGAATGGAAAAATAATTTAGGAACTAATATTCATCTCATTACCATGCTACAGGTAAAATTTTCTTCCATGCTGAAGAAAAGAAGAAGGAATAAACTAACAGACGAAGAGTATGAAACCTTCAAAGCAAAGGAGAGAGATTGGTTGAGGGCATATCGTGAAAAGAAGAAATTGGGTACTATTGACGAAAACAAGCCATTGAAGAGGAACCTCAACCATCAAAAAGAGAATAGGATTTGGCACCACAAAGGGCACGCATGCGAAAGCAGTGTGCTAAGACAGATTCAGATACTGTATTTAGAGACACACCCTCTACGAAAAGTGAATACGAAGGGAAACCATTAAGCATAAACAAATATGGAGGGACACCAGCTACCACAAGTGAATATGGTCAGATAACTATGTAGCATAGTTCAAGAACTCGTGCATGTTCTACTATTTGAGCAGGATGTATGTCATTACAGGTGTACAACATATGTGGAACTTTTGTGAGGCCAGACATGGAAAGGGGTAGAATGATGGTGTAGGAGCATGCATGAAAAGAGAATTAGCATGAGAAGAGTTAAAGTATAAAGATAGTGCAAAGTTGACAAATTCAAGAACAATTGTCGAGTGGTGTAATGCTTCGATGGGTCCAGGTAATGAAGGTACGTCTTCAGTTCATAGGTATTTTTTGTTGATGGATGATGCTATCATTGCACCAGATGAGGATTGTTGTATATTAACAGGATCGAGTGAGTTACACTCTTTCCTTAGCTCAAATGTAGGTTCATGGAGTATTGATACACGGAAGATGGCACACTTTTGTTCTTCATGTACAATGCAAGCCTAGAATGATTGTGAGCCAGGGGAGTGGGTTGACAAATGGTTGACAAGTTATCTCAGCCCACTTCACATGTATCACCCTCCAACAACATTGGAACTAACATAGATGGAATCATCATTTGACTTTGACCACACATTAGATCTAGTTCAACCAAGTAATATATCTACTTGCTTAGTTTTTAAAATTCCATATTGTTATATTACTTTGTATTGTATTCGTAATGTTGACTAATTTCGAGAGATTTGTTGTAAATATCAATGCAGGGCAAGTTTATGTAGTTATTGCAGATGAAAACAATGAAGAGGAAACAAAATATTACTTGTGTCATTGTGTTGAGGCTAAAAAGAAATTGGAAGCCCCATTTATAGATGGAGAAAACATCGAATACCCTACAAGCTCGATTGTTGTTACTAGAACATGGCTTAGAAGGTACCCACATAAGAGTGTTAAACATTGGCTGTTTCAGGACTTTGACATGCATCGTAAGATTCTTCATTACTTGAACCTTGTTGCGGCATCCAATGTTTGTTTGACCAAATATGGGGGTAGACCTTTGAACAAGGTCTTGTGGAAGGTCCGTGAGTCTGACCAAGAAGCAATACTTGACACAATAAAGAGCAAAGCAGACCTGGATGGTTCGTTGGATTAATTTGTAAGTATGCACATCGGTTCTTATTGATTTATACTTGTATGCACATTAATTTGTTTGATGGAAATGTTATAATCTTCTTTTAATTTGCCTATTTGTAAGTAACCTACTACAAATTGATTGGTGTCCCCTTGTAGAAAATGCAGATTTATGAGCCATCCAAGAGAATGTCAGCCAAAAAATCAATGCAACATCCTTATTTTGATGATCTTGAAAAATCTCAATAATGATTTTGAGTCATTACAAAAGTGTGTGCAAAGCTTGGTGAGAGAATTTCAAGTTATTCATTTGAAGTTAACCTTATCATGAGCAACTTTGATGTAGACATTATAAGAGCATCTCAAATTTCAACTTACTCTATTCATGAGAGGTGTTGTGTACAATAGGTATTTGGAACTTGCAGTGAAGATGTATGACCAGGAGTGACTAAGTTTAGAGACTGGCATGCCTATCTGTAAGTTCCTTCCATCTATTTTCATTTCATTTCCATTTTGGATGCTCTTTCTTTTTCTCTTTTACTTTGCGTATTTGTAACTAAACTACTAAAAATTGATTGGTCTCTCGTTGCAGAAAATGTTGATTTATGAGCCATCAAAGAGAATCTTAGCCAAAAAAGCAATGCAACATCCTTATTTTGATGATCTTGAGAAATCTCAATTCTGATTTGAAGCCATTATAAAAGATTGTGTGAAGCTTAGCAAGGGAATCTCAAGTTACTCAATTGAAGTTAACCTCATAATGAGCACCTATGAAAGACATTTAAAGATAATCTTGAATGTATGAGTGACATTGTAAAATATCTATGAGAATGAAGTTCCTAAGGCATTCTAATGAGATTTACTCAAATATTGTAATTTTGGAGTTCATGTTTGGTGCAGTAGCACCTTGTTCTATAAATGCCTTCAATAGGAAAATTTGAAAAATTTGAATTTTGAAATGTAAACAATTTGAAAAAGGTCATGTGAAGGTCATATGTAATGTATTCAAAATCTCAACGAGGTCATTAGGTGATTAGAGAAGTGATACTGCACAAAAGATGTCATTTGGTGTAAAAATGCAAAACTTGCATTAGTTGCACAATTGAAAAATTACTAAATAAAGGATGATGTTTTCTATATTTGCATCAGTTTTCCTTTTTGTTTCAAGCTTGTGCGGATTGTATAGCACCTTATACTTTGATTGTTGATTAGTTTTCAAATGTAAAAATTGAATTTTGAAATGTAAAATGTATGTAAAAGGTCATGTGATACAATCAATATGATGGTTTGTGGATTGATGCAATAGGGGGAGGCCTAAAACACACAAAGTCACAATTCCAATCTACAAACACAACTGTTAGGCCATAAACTCCTCACAATTTCATCATTTCTTCAAAATCACTCTTTTCCCTTGTAGCACTGGGAATCAACTCAATCGGGTAACTTATCTCAATGACACCTCATTAGTCCATGAAATGAACCTCTTCAAGGACCCATTTGAACAAAAATTTACATACTCAAAATCCACCTATGATCACTTTAGACTAGAGCACTCAAATTTCACCTTTTCACCATTTTAGGCTTCTAATTAGCCTCTTTTTCCAAAGAAACTATACTTGAAACTTATCCAAACCCTAAAAAACCTTGGGGAAGCAATTTAAATGTGTCAAAACCTCCAAAACCACAATCATACCTCTTACATACCACTGTACAAAGGGTAATCCATAAAACCCTACTTTTTAGCCAAAACCCTAGGGGTTTATTGAAAAAGCCACTTCCCAATCTACCCAAAACACAAAACCTCTTCAAACAAGTTTGAATTGGTCTGAAAAAGCTTAATAAAAAATGAAATAATGCTTCCTTCTCACAAAACTCACTTTGGCCCACCAAAACCTCCACTTTTCATGAGGAAAACTCATATTTTCACATTAGGGCATCACACCCAACGCAATATCAGACCTCCCCTTCACAAAAAATATTGAAACCACCTATTCCCAACTAAAACAACCCCATTCCACCAATCATAGTAGTCACATGGGGTGGAATGGGAAAAAATTATGTTTAGGTGACTTTAAACACCCCAAAATAGTCTATGGAAACACAAAGAGATTGAAAAAGAGAACACAATCACCCTGTGTAGAACTGTACAGTTCAAGGAAACATCAAATTTCTAGTAAAAATACAAAAAAATGCAAGGAAACAGTGAATTTTATTGATCTTCTTCTAAGTACATGGTAAATTTATGCTAGGCATGGTACATTTACACTAGAAATGGTCCTCCTTCACACCCAAATATGTGGAATTGCTCCAAGCTATGTTCAACCGACTCGATCCCTTAAGGGTCCAAAGTGCAAAAGTGCAACAATCTTTGACAGGGTATTACTCAGAAACCATGGTGCTTACAAAATATTCGTCTGATCCTACAAGATCACATTGGGCCCCTCTACAAAAACCTCTCTCAGTTTTTGCTATCTCAGAGTGGTTTTCCCGTGGTGTCCAATTTTCACTTGATGGAAAAAGAGTCAAATGCAAGTAGTGCAAAGTTGCAAAGTGGTGCAACTTTCATTTTGTAATTCGTGTGACCAAACAGACTGTTCCAACTTGTTTGAATAGGTATGTTTACACTAGGAATGGTCCTATTTCACACCCAAACACACAGAATTGCTTTGAGCTATGTTCAACCAGATCAATCCCTTAAGAGTCCAAAGTGCAAAATAGTTGCAAACTTCAGCATGTTGTTACTTGAATGCCGTGATGCTTAGAAAATTTTTGTCCAATCCTATAGGATCACGTTGGGCCCCTCTACAAAAACCTCTCTTGGTTTTGGTTATCTCGGAGTGGTTTTCTTGTGGCGGAAAATTTTCACTTGATGGAAAAAGTGTCAAATGCAAGTAATGCAAAGTTGCAAAGTGGTGCAACTTTTGTTCTGCAACTTGTATGACCAAATGGACTGTTCCAACATGTTTGAATAGGTATTTTTACGCTAGGAATGGTCCTCTTTCGCACCCAAACATGTAGAATTGCTCCGAGCTATGTTCAACTAGATCGATCCCTTAAGAGTCCAAAGTGCAAAATGACTGCAAACTTCAGCATGCCGTTGCTCAGATATCGTGACATTTAAAAACTTCTCATCTGATCCTATAGGATTTTGTTGGGCCCCTCTACAAAAACCTCTCTCGGTATTGGCTATCTCAGAGTGGTTTACCTGTGGTGTCGAATTTTCACTTGATGGAAAAAGTGTCAAATGCAAGTAATGCAAAGTTGTGCAAATTTTGTTCTGCAACTCGTGAGACCAAAAAAACTATTCCAACATGTTTGAATAGGTATGTTTACGCTAGGCATAGTCCCCTTTCACACCCAAACACACGGAATTGCTTTGAGCTACGTTCAACCAGATCGATCCCTTAAGAATCCAAAGTGCAAAATGGCTACAAACTTCAGCATGTTGTTACTCGGTTACTATGACGCTTAGAAACTTCTCATCTAATCCTGCAGGATTGCATTGGGCCCCTCTACAAAATCCTCTCTCAGTTTTGGCTATCTCGAAGTGGTTTTCCTATGGCGGTAGATTTTCACTTGATGGAAAAAGTGTCAAATGCAAGCAATACAAAGTTGCAAAGTGGTGCAATTTTTGTTCTGCAACTTGTGTGACCAAATAGATTGTTCCAACGCGTCCGAATAGGTAGGTTTACGCTAGGCATGGTCCTTTTTCGCACCCAATCATGCGGAATTGCTTTGAATTATGTTCAATCGGATTAATTCCTTAAGAGTCCAAAATGCAAAATGGCTACAAACTTCAGCATGTTGTTACTTGGATATCGTGATGCTTAGAAAATTCTTGTTTAATCCTATAGGATCGTGTTGGGACCCTCTACAAAAACCTCTCTCGGTTTTGGCTATCTCGAAGTGGTTTTCCTGTGGCGGTGGATTTTCACTTGATGGAAAAAGTGTCAAATGCAAGCAGTGCAAAGTTGCAAAGTGGTGCAACTTTCGTTCTATAGCTCGTGTGACCAAACGGACTGTTCCAACACGTTCGAATAGGTATGTTTACACTAGGAATGGTCCTCTTTCACACCCAAACATGCATAATCACTATGAGCTACGTTCAACCAAATTGATCCTTTAAGGGTCCAAATTGCAAAATGGTTGCAAACTTCAGCATGTTGTTACTCGGGTATCATGATTCTTAGAAACTTATTGTCTGATCCTCTACGATCACATTGGGCCCCTCTACAAACACCTCTCTTGATTTTGGCTATGTTAGAGTGGTTTTCCCGTGGCGGAAAATTTTCACTTGATGGAAAAAGTGTCAAATGTAAGCAGTGCAAAGTTGCAAAGTGGTGCAATTTTCATTCTGCAACTCGTGTGATCAAACAGACTATTCCAATGCATCTGAATATGCATGTTTATGTTAGGAATGGTCCTCTTTCATACCCAAACATGTGAAATTTCTTCGAACTACATTTAACCAGACCGATCCCTAAAGGGTCCAAAGTGCAAAAGGGAAGCAAACTTTAGCATGTTGTTACTTGGATACTGTGATGCTTAGAAACTTCTCGTCTAATCTTATATAATTATGTTGGGCCCCTCTACAAAAACCTCTCTTGGTTTTGGCTAACTCGGAGTGGTTTTCCCGTGGCGGAAAATTTTCACTTGATGGAAAAAGTGTCAAATGCAAGTAGTGCAAAATTGTAAAGTGGTGCAACTTTCGTTCTGTAACTCGTGTGACTAAACAGATTGTTCCAACACGTTCGAATAGGTATTTTTACACTATACATGGTCCTCTTTCACACCCAAACACGCGGAATCACTCCGACCTACATTCAACTAGACCGATCCCTTAAGGGTCCAAAGTGCAAAAGGGAAAAAAACTTTGAAGGGCTATTACTTAGAAACTGTGATGCTTATAAACTCTCCGTCTAAACCTATGTGATCACATTGGGTCCCTCTACAATAACCTCTCTCATTTTTTGTTATCTCAAAATTGTTTTCCTGTGGTGTCTAGTTTTCACTTGATGGAAAAGGTGTCAAATTGAAGCAACATAAAGTTGCAAAGTGGTGCAACTTTTGTTTTGCAATTCCTGTGACCAAACTAATTTCTCCAATGCATCTCGATAGGTAGATTTACACTAGGCATGGTCCTCTTTCGCACCCAAACATGTGGAATTGATCCGAGCTATGTTCAACGAACTTGATCCCTTATGATGACATGCAAAACAATGGAAAAGAGAAACATACACACGATGGTTGAGAAGTCTAAGTATTCCACACAAAAAGTGTATGATAATTGGTGTAGAACACCTTGTTCCTCCATTTGATGAAGAAGGTCTAGTTCAGTGGTTTTAGTCATTATAATGTCAAAAAAGGCCATGATAGGCCATTTTGTAATCTTTCTTTTAGTTTTGAGTTAGTGTGGGGTCATTTGAGTCAATTATGTAAGTACGAATAAGCAAATAGCATTGGTAAAGGCATTGGAAGAGATTACTAATGCCACTCCTGTTCAAAATTCAGAATTTAGGCCTCAAAAGCAAGGCTAAACGAGGTGAAAAAAAGAAATTGCTTGAGAATAAGTTAGAATAGGTTGGAAATAGGGTGAGGTTGTGGAGTTTGATGTGTTCAAACAGTTTGCAAGGACAAGGGTGGTCAAAAGTATGTTATGGCATGATGCCCTGGGAATAAAGGGGTTTTGAATGAAAAAGAGAGGTTTGAGAGAGTGGAAGTAGGTAAAGACATACATAAATATATGTCGATATAAGTATGAAATATAGGTACAAAATAGCCATATAGGCTTACGAGAATGCCATATAGGCATACAATGTCAAATATATCCAATACAAAATATGTACAAAATTATCATGTAGGTATACAACAAAGGGCTCTATAATCAAAAGTCATTGCTCTCCATGCTCTGGAGATAAATTCTTTCCCTTTGATTTTCGATCAACTGACGATAGGTCTTTCACTCATTTGTGTTGCACTCGAGGAGTGCTCCTGCTGCTTCTGCTGCTCCTCCTAGTGTTTAGTTCATGGTGAAGTTTTAATTGTTACAATAAGAAGTAAAGACATTAATATATAGAAATTACATTATAAAAATTGATATATTTAACAAAATAATCACTTATCGCCATCTCATGATCTCTCTCCACGGGGGAAA
This sequence comes from Sequoia sempervirens, assembly GCA_007258455.2. NCBI lineage: Eukaryota > Viridiplantae > Streptophyta > Pinopsida > Cupressales > Cupressaceae > Sequoia > Sequoia sempervirens. The sequence goes on along the minus strand of VDFB02058242.1, from coordinate 280,858,659 downwards.
TATTCACACGCCCATGCTCAGGCGTGCTCAAGCTCTGTATAAACCATCCAAATAGAAATTAAACTACGAATCAATAATGGTTTGATTTTTCACTAACTAACATCTATAACAACGAATGTAAATGTAAATTTACTAATTTGCCTCATACCTCCCCTGCCAGAGCCATCGAGGATTGTATAGCATATGAAACATTCATCTCCATTGCCCTCGTCACATTTGGAGGTGTTTCGACTTGCAACAATTGAAAATAAAACAACAAATTATTCAATCACATAAACTACAACATCGATCCATATCATGACGTATAATGTATGAGATAATGAACAAAATTTGGAGTACTTATTAAACTATATATTTTTTATTATCATGCTTATTATTTTCCCTATCCATATCTTGTTCAAAAGGACACGTTTTTAGGTTTTTACCCATAGCAGCAAGCCGATGAACCATTTGATCAAATGCTTTCGTAGACATGTATGATAACTGTGGTGGCATAGAGAAGGCAATGAACTATTTGAAAAAATGCCTCAAAGAAATGGGGTCTCATGGTGATGGAATGTCATTACAAACAAATGCACGTCATGGCATTCCATCACCATAAGACCGCATTTCTTTCAGGAATTTTTTGAGAAAGTTCATTGCCTTCTCTATGGTATTATTGCTTACTATTATGCTTTGATAGATATTTTTCCAAGCATCCATAGTTTGTTGGAAAGCACCTATTTTAGGCTTTTAGCCATAGTAGCAAGGAAGTGAGTAGTTTTATAAAATGCTTTGGTACACATGTATGGAAAATGTGGTATCATAGAAAAGGCGGTGAGCTGTTTGAAGAAACGCCTCGAAGAAATGTGGTCCACATTTCTTTGAGGAATTTTTTCAAACTACTAACTACCTTGTCTATGCTATTTCTTACTATTATGATTTGATAGATTTTTTCCAAGCATCCATAGTTTGTCATGCAGGTGTAGCTTTGCAAGAACATGCCTCCATGATGAGCAAAAAGTAAAAAGTGAACTGTTTGAAAAGATGTCGAGCAGTAAAAAGTGGTCTCATGGAATGCCATGACAAGCAAATGCAATTGGAAGTTGCTCCTAGACTTATTACAAATGCTATGTGAAGTAATTGCATCACTGCTTATGTTGACTTTCTAAACAACTATATTGTAGTTGAAATTTTGTCATCTATCAACATCTACTTATTAGTTATGGAATGTGAAGTAATGCTTTGAGTTTGAATGATGTGCAATGCAACGTAATCAACGATATGAATATAAACTACACAAATATATTAAGTACAATTCATTAGTTAAACTCTTTATTCTATTGCTTACATGTAGGTTTGAGTAAATCCTCTGGCACTGGGAGGTGTTCCCTTGAAACCTCGAATATTAGCTTGTTCAACATCCAAAATCACATATTAAAATACCATTCATAAAATAATGCTATTAACATGTAATAAATTTATAATTGTTTATTAGTTGCATACCCCATCGATAGGTGTACTGCAAAAATAAGTAGGTGGAGGGAAAGTGTATCTAGTCTCAACACCGTGACCCTACAATTTTATTAAAATCATAAAACTAAATTAGTTAATCTTGCATTTCAAAATCAAAATTTAATAAATTAAATTCAATGAACATGCTAATTTTTACTTGACTATCAATGCCATACACCTCATGCAAAATGTCAGCTGCCCTTTCCATCTTCATAGCTGTAGATGGATCCTACGTAGCAGCCTCCTGAGTGTCGGTGGGGTCATATGAACAAGTCAGCCCGCAAGATTGACACACATGGGTTCAAAGGCCACCACTCGAAGACTCCCCTAGATGGTGTTGTAGAATAGGTCTAGTATGATGGATGACACTCTAGGTCAAAGTGTTGATCTCCTGCAATGTCTCTACGTCGGCACTCTCCTTCGCGACATAAGGCATAACAACGTGCTCACAAGGCAGCCTAGCGAGAGCTCGTCTCCCTTACCACGTAGGATCCGGCTATGCACCGGGTCTATCCTAAGCCGACCCCCCCACCTCTCCCATGGAAGTCCCTCATATCAAAATAATTTGGGATTTTACCCAATATAAACTCACAATATAGTTTCCTAAGGAAATATTGTGGGACTTCACAATTGTTGCATGGTGGGTAATCAAAGACCATGTACCACCTATTATAAAAATAGTTCCTAATCTGTTGGTGGTGGCACCGATGAATAGGAAACCTCTTCACATTGAGGGTAAGATTTTGATTTGTGCATGGGTTAGTGAATAATGAGCACAAATCACCTTTTGTAATTTTTAAATCCTTTACATCTTTATATGATAGTTTATTTGCATAATAAGCTCTAGTTTCCTGCCTCCTATCTTTCCATCCAGTTATTTGTTTGCTAATTGAATCTACATTTTTTAACATATCTTTCAATGAACTTGCTAGGGTCATTCTTTCTGCAGTTGTGTTAGAATTAGGTGTTGTACACCTTGCATAATGCTTATAATATTTAATTTATTATTATGTGTGTGGTGCACCTAGGGGGTACCTAGATGGACATGCATCACCAGGAGTTATAGTGTTGGGGCCACTTTATGTTGTATGTAACATTGAGACTTAATTGTAAAATGTAATTATTTAATATTGGGGAAAAAATAATAAAATATAATAAAGTACCCAATATTAAATGTGGGGTCACATGATTGTAAGTTAATGGTTTTGGGCACATGGTTTATGTAATACCACTTGGTGGTTTTGTGGGATCTTGTTTCTATAAAAGCAACCACAAGGGTAGTTGTTTAGGGGTTGGAGAGTTTATTGCAGGTTAGTAGGTTGAGCTTGTGCATGTGTGAGGGTTTGAATCATGGCATGGGATGTGTGGATTCATGCTTGGTCACATGGAATGTATGGATAGCTTGTGCTTTAGAAGTGTTCATGGAGTCTCTACAAATGTATTGTAATGGGTTTTCATTGCTGAATAATACATGGAGTGTGGATGCTTTTGGAGGCTGGGTTTTTCCCTCTTGAGGGTTTTCCCAGGGTATATCTTGTGTCATCTTTCATGGGTATGTTGTTTATTCTCTTGCATGTTGATATCAAGTATTTATTTGCATGTTTTCAGATTTGGGTTATGTGGAAATTGTCATTCGATGCTTGCAAGTTTCCTTACAAGTTGAACCATTTGGATCACTCAACCTATTGATTAAATCCTCAATTTTATTTTTGTTGTTCTCAATTTACTCATTAAATTTTGTTGAGTGCCAGGAGGGTGTTGAGTGATTGGTGGAGGAGGTTGTTGTTGTGGTTGATTTTTTTTTTGAGGATTTGGTTGATCTTCTTGTTGAGGATTTTGAGGGTTTGCAGGTTGATTTACATCTACAAATTCAAAAAAATATAATCAAATACAACCTAAAACTAACAAATTCAAAACAAAAAGCAAACAACCCTTACCTCTCACACCTCCTCGTCGTCGTGGCACCATCCTTGCGAAGAAATAGCAACCGTTGGTGAAGATTTTTTTACAATTCCTCCTAGAACGCGAGCGCAAAAAATGGGGGGTTTGGCTACGAGCACAACAAAAAAAATAGTCGAAATGCAGAATGAATTTCACTTTTTTTTTTGCTTTTAACATGCCATAACTTGAGCGCGTTATAATGCACTCGCATTATGAATTTTCAAAACTTTTTTTTGAAAGTGGCCACAAATTGGCTACGCATCTCCATGCACTTGCCCAAAACAGGATCCCGTTTTAAAAAAACGGGATACCATTTTTGGCTCGGGGCCTCGAACCTAAACGAGTTCCCGTTTATTAAAAAACAGGATCCCATTTTGTTGAAGCCAATTTCAAATTTTTTGTTAAGGAAAAAACTTCAACATTTTGTGGACTCATTTTCTTGCATTTACCCTTGGAGAAAAGGGTCAAAGTGAGTTTAAAATGAATGGGAAAGTGCATTATTTTTTAATCATAGCTCCAAATCACTTGAAATTATGTGTTTGAAGAAAAAATATGGAATCTAAACTAGGCTGTTTTCAAATTTTGTGTAAGGTCAAGGACCCAGGTGTGGTATAGATCATAAGATTTGTATTTCTAAATGATTCAATATCCAATTGAACTAGTGGGTAATCTTGCAAATTAGCTAGTAATTCAATAAGATAATAAAATTTATAATGGGAAATAAGTATGCATACCAAAGGAACAATTAGAAGGAACAAAGGAAATATGTAGAGCATATAAATGCAAATCTACAGATTCCTTGAGCTTACTATACAAGATATACAAAGTAGTATTTTACATACAATGGTACAAGTAGGCTAGATCAATTAGGCTCCATGCCAATGGTGACAAATTTCCAACACATATGACACATGTGACATGCAGATGTGATGAAATATTTTCGAACTTGTATGGTGCTAGTTTTATTGGTGCATTATGTGGCATATATGCTACCACATGTAATATGTGCATGGTGTCAATTGTTTGTCATGCCCTATGGTGCAAAGATTTCCAAGTGTTGTGTAGATATGGTAGCATAGCTTGTAGATGTTGATGCTACATGCATCATACACATGTGATGTAACTTAGAACAGGCATGTGTATCCATTTGTATATCCACATTATGTGCACAAATATCATGCTCAAATCTATGTGAATAGTGTTGCATGAAGATGTGTAAGATCAATGCTATGTGCATGAGAAATGTAACTTAGAATAGGCATGTGTGTCCATTTGTATATCCACATTATGTGCACAACTATCATGCTCAAATCTATGTGAATAGTGTTGCATGAAGATGTGTAAGATCAATGTTGTGTGCATTGAGCAATGTTGAGAGTGTTGATGAAATTGGCACATGAGGATGTGCTCTAATAATTGAACCTATGTGCAATCCTAATCCAATAGATCCATATAACCTCTAAAAGATTGGGGTTTCAATACTTATAATAAATTTTTTCCTATTTTAAGATAATAAATGACCTCCTTTGTAATCTCCCTCTTATGTTTTTTCACACTTTAGTGTTCATCCCCCTAGTATGTTTAGGACTACTTTTAAACTATTTTCTACCTTCCTAATGATCATGAAAGGACCTCAAAAGAGCCCTAAAATTAGGAAATCACGCCTAAACTCCCCCAAAATATTAAAGTTTGTATGTCTCAATGTCCTTAGTGCTCTTGGGTGCTTTGGACCTAAATATAGTGCCCCTATTTTAATTCATAAAATGAAAATCTTACCTCTCCTTTGTACCCTAATTTAGTCATGTTTATGATGGTCATTAATCATAAAACTTAGTAGGAGTTTGTATAAAAGAGTACTCTATCCTTTAATCCATCGATATGTTTTATTATCTCATTAGAAGAAAACTTAGTATCTCCATTTTTGGCTTGGGGCCCTGAACCTAAACGAGATCCCATTTATTAAAAAACGGGTTCCCATTTTGTTGAAGCCAATTTCAAATTTTTTGTTAAGGAAAAAACTTCAACATTTTGTGGACTCATCTTCTTGCATTTACCCTAGGAGAAAAGGGTCAAAGTGAGTTTAAAATGAATGGGAAAAGTGCATTATTTTTTAATCATAGCTCCAAATCACTTGAAATTATGTGTTTGAAGAAAAAATATGGAATCTAAACTAGGTTGTTTTCAAATTTTGTGTAAGGCCAAGGACCCAGGTGTGGTATAGATCCTAAGATTTGTGTTTCTAAATGATTCAATATCCAATTGAACTAGTGGGTAATCTCGCAAATTAGCTAGTAATTCAATAAGATAATAAAATTTATAATGGGAAATAAGTATGCATACCAAAGGAACAATTGGAAGGAACAAAGGAAATATGTAGAGCATATAAATGCAAATCTACAGATTCCTTGAGCTTACTATACAAGATATACAAAGTAGTATTTTACATACAATGGTACAAGTAGGCTAGATCAACTAGGCTCCATGCCCATGGTGACAAATGTCCAACACATATGGCACATGTGACATGCAGATGTGATGAAATATTTTCGAACTTGTATGGTGCTAGTTTTATTGGTGCATTATGTGGCATATATGCTACCACATGTAATATGTGCATGGTGTCAATTGTTTGTCATGCCCTATGGTGCAAAGATTTCCAAGTGCTGTGTAGATATGGTAGCATAGCTTGTAGATGTTGATGCTACATGCATCATACACATGTGATGTAACTTAGAACATGCATGTGTATCCATTTATATATCCACATTATGTGCACAAATATCATGCTCAAATCTATGTGAATAGTGTTGCATGAGGATGTGTAAGATCAATGTTGTGTGCATGAGAAATGTAACTTAGAATAGGCATGTGTATCCATTTGTGTATCCACATTATGTGCACAACTATCATGCTCAAATCTATGTGAATAGTGTTGCATGAAGATGTGTAAGATCAATGTTGTGTGCATTGAGCAATGTTGAGAGTGTTGATGAAGTTGGCACATGAGGATGTGCTCTAATAATTGAACCTATGTGCAATCCTAATCCAATAGATCCATATAACCTCTAAAAGATTGGGGTTTCAATACTTGTAATAATTTTTTGTTAGAATTGCCAAGATCTGATTGCAAACCTGAAAATTACCTTCCACAGAAGAGGAAAACGAAAAAGCAGAGATTGCATAAAAACATGCAATTTGATATATTCGAAAAAGATAATTAATTACAAGAGATTATTTGCTTTATAAAAGCAAAGATGAGAATACCTAATCTTATCTTGAGCAACAAGATAGCTCGAAAGATAAAGATAAGATCCTATAACCTAGGAAATAAATAATGCCTAAGTAAACTTATGCAAGCGTAATTAAATATTAATTACACTAACACCCCCATAAGTGCAACTTAGGGAGAAGTAGATTATTATGCAAATATGAGTCCCGGCAACAAGGCCTGATGAGGTACTCATGTACAAATGTAAAGAGAGAAAAACCCCCCTCAGTGAGATGAACTGCTGCGAAGAAGCACTGGAAGAACTCTGTAGAGTAACACTGGAACTTGATATAGGCAAGCAAGGAAATATTCTTCGTATACTACTGAACCGGATGAGAGTCCTGATTGACTCAAGGAATCATGATTAAAAACAAAGACCCGATGCCACGGAACACTCGAAAACTCCAAACTGGATCAACTCTGGAATCTGTAAGCAACAGTAGATGAAAGGACCCATAATGATGACAAATCTGGAAGTTGTGTATCTCGATGCCGATGTCAAACTGTGACTGAAACTCTTCCATGGGAAGGAGTACCAAAAATAGACTCTGGAACAATAACCACAAAAAAATGGCCCTCAAATTGAGATGGATCCAATGTGGATCATTAACCATAGGCTCTCAATCTGAAGTGTGAACCAATGAATCCGACATGTGTCAAGCAAGACAAGAATTGTGGCCAAAAGAAACTAAGAGACCAGATAGACTCATGTGAGTTGCCATCAAAACAAGATGGAATATGGGATCAAAGTGAAAAAAACACTCTAATCAGATTATTATGCATGAAACCCCCCTGAATGGAACTTTATATCAGTTCATTATTACAATACCCAATGATTTCATAAGGAGATGATGCAAAAAAATACAGAAACATGAGTGAAAATGCAAACCTAGAGCATGAAACAAAAAAGAATGCATGCCTAAAAAAGTTACACATTTTCTGGAAATGACCTCAGATCTGCATAGAGGCCGAAACCAGCTTTCCAACGCCGCAAAAATTGCGAAAATCGGATAAGCGAGTCAAGAGATATGCGTCCCGGAGTGAAAAAAGCAACATCTGACTTCCGAGGCAGAAAAAGGTATCAAAAAAGAAAAACCAGAAAATTTCACCAGCACCATTGCGTAGAGCTCGGAAAAAGCTTTCCGACGATATCTCGTTTGCAAAAAAATACCTCCGTATGTGAAAGATATGCCCGATTCCGTGAATGTGCTCCAAAAAAGCCCAATATGCCCTTCTGCAGCCCTCAGGGGCTAAAAAATTTCGGCCCCTGGTCGTATGCAAGACCAGGGGCTGGCGTACAGGGGGCTGGACCGAAGCCCTTGGACACCGATATGACCGGCTTGGGGGCTGGACGGGTGCAGGGTGCTTAGGTTGAGCGCTGGTCGCCCATAGGACCACGTGCAGGAGCCCGCGGGGGCTAGCAAAGTGTAGCGGCGGTGCAGAAAGGGGGAGCCACCGGCGGCGGTGGCTCGCAGGTGGTCCGCCGGTGGCCGCCCGGTGGAGTATTGGCGGCGGTGGGCAAATGCACTGGCCGCGCAAAATATGCGCTGATTTTTTGATTTTTTGATATTTTTTTTTGAATTTTTTTCGAAATCTGAACCTCGGAATGCGTGCCTGGGGGCCGTACGGCCCTTGGGCAAAATTTTTTTGCCTCTCCGGACGATTTTGCCCAAACTGGACAAATTTTATATGGAAATAGGGGTTTTTGGGCGCTGCAAATCTAACGGCGAGGTTCGTTTGGGCCCAAAGTGCTCCGAAAATCAGGCGACCCCCAGATCTAACAGATAAATCACCGATCTTACAACCCTCGCAGATCTGGCAATCGGTGATGAAAATGAATAAAACGAAAGCCATTTCTGACTTTTTCCAGCGCTCTGAATCCAACGGAAAAACCCGATCTGATCCAAGACGCTGCATAAATGTACTCAAGGATTGAAACCCTTGAGGGACTCCGAACGAGCTCTGCAACGAAATCCTCCAAAAATGCTGAGAAGGGGCTGCGAATCGAGGCTCTGATACCATGTTAGAATTGCCAAGATCTGATTGCAAACCTGAAAATTACCTTCCACAGAAGAGGAAAACGAAAAAGCAGAGATTGCATAAAAACATGCAATTTGATATATTCGAAAAAGACAATTAATTACAAGAGATTATTTGCTTTATAAAAACAAAGATGAGAATACCTAATCTTATCTTGAGCAACAAGATAGCTCGAAAGATAAAGATAAGATCCTATAACCTAGGAAATAAATAATGCCTAAGTAAACTTATGCAAGCGTAATTAAATATTAATTACACTAACATTTTTTTCCTATTTTAAGATAATAAACATGACCTCCTTTGTAATCTCCCTCTTATGTTTTTTCACACTTTAGTGTTCATCCCCCCAGTATGTTTAGGACTAATTTTAAACTATTTTCTACCTTCCTAATGATCATGAAAGGATCTCAAAAGAGCCCTAAAATTAGGAAATAACGCCTAAACTCTCCCAAAATATTAAAGTTTGTATGTTTCAATGTCCTTAGTGCTCTTGGGTGCTTTGGACCTAAATATAGTGCCCCTATTTTAATTCATAAAATGACAATCTTACCTCTCCTTTGTACCCTAATTTAGTCATGTTTATGATGGTCATTAATCATAAAACTTAGTAGGAGTCTGTATAAAAGAGTACTCTATTGAGGACTTTAATCCATTGATATGTTTTATTATCTCATTAGAAGAAAACTTAGTATCTCCATCTCCTCTCTACACAATGAATTAGAAAAACCACAACTGGAAGGTATTGGAGTAGAGAATTATGGATCTAAAGCATATAATAATGGGGGCATATTCATAGTTCTTCTATAATGGATTTCTTGTTCTCTTCCTCCTTTCCATCACTTAATATCTTTTCTTTCCCTTTTCTCATTGTTGGAATCTACAAAAGTCCATTTTCCTTCTCCCATTGCTTAGAATCCCTATCATAGACTGATATCTCAAATCTAAAGCCTCTCTTTCATTTCTCCATCGTATATCATATGGTCATTTTCATACTCTATTCAAACTCTACCATATGTTTCTCTTGTTTTCAAGCTATTAGAAACTCATTTCCTCTCTATAATCCTCTTAAATTTGCATATGCCCTAAATTTGAAGCCTTTTCACCCCTTGCAAATCCTATTGTGATCACCTTTCCAAATATTATTTTACTCCCATCACAAGCACACACCACTTGTGATAGTAGTTTTATCCACCTAGGATTTTGTTGTTTTAGACACCTTTATTACACACACCACAAGCACCAAGCACCTAGCTTTGCACATACAACTAATTATCCAATATGCTCTTGTGGAGGTTGAAATATATCAAATAAAGGAATGAATGAGACAATATTTTGAGCATAGAAACAAATTTTCTTGTCTCCTTAATTTCACTCAAACTTTGGGATTTATAGAATTGATAGAATTACTTTACAAGTAGAAACTTACATACAATCATAGAGAAGCCCTAAAAGTTGTAGAACTATGCCTAACATGGACCCTAACTCCCTAAAAGGTCCCTAGGGCCCTACTTGGGGGGTTGCAACACCTAGGACGAGGTGTAAATAGTTCCTTGTCATAAAAAATTGTTTCAAACTACTCCTAGATTCGTTCAAAAACTAGTTTTGGACCTCCTAGTGTCATTTCCATCATCAAAACTAGTAAATATTAGGCGCACACTCTCCATCTTAGTATTTCATTTCTAAATAGTTGTTAAACACCATATTTCTTGTTTTCTCAACTCCTATACTAGTTTTTTCTTAGATAATGGGGAAAAATGAGGGTCCCTACCATTTACAAAAGACTAATGAAAAAATTTAGAATAATTCTCTAAGATGGAGACCACCAAAAAGATCATTACAAACAGAAAAAACAAAAAGGAGACAACATGAACAATACACAACAAACATAGAACTTGGCACTGGAACTAAACACAAGTACATCTTACACAAACTACTTGGAGGGAGAGTGACCCATCCATTGTAGATTAAAGGCCACCTCCCTTTCCTAAAAAACTAGCATAAAGCATCCTTGAGAGAATCTGTCACTATCAGAATCATGAACAACCAATTTATTTCCCTTGTTCCTTTTGGTTTTGGTGAGCTCCTAAAAAATTCTCATGCTAAAAGCAATGTTCTCTAAACATTTTTTACTTATATTGAGGACATTGACCAGCAAACCATCTTGTTTTGCATAATGTTGATAATTTTATAAGTAGCAAGTAGTGCTTTTTGCCTCACCTCTTATGCTAGTTATTCATAGGTCAAATATTTGTTTATTTTTGTTATAGCAATAGTTTAAATTCATTAATTTGATTTATGCTTATGATTAGTACTTTTGAAAGAAATATCTATCTCCCCCTTTCCCCACTCTCACCTTTGCACCTATGACTATTTGAATGAAAAAAGCATGATGCTAAGAAGCACAATGAAGCTTGGTAAGCTAGGGTTTGGAAATGTGCTAACTTCCCCAGTGTGCCTTGGTCAAGACCCATGACTAGGTTGATGGTGAGTGTAAAAGAGATAGTAGAGTTGAATGTCAAGTGTTGATGTAGTTGAATGAAGTTTATCTAAACTTGCAAAATTTTAGATAAATATGCCAACATGTTGTCCTCAATGCATGTAATGTAATTTCTTCTCTTGATGTGATATCCAATGACATAAGGGTGACCACTTTAAATATGTACATTGGGCACATAACTCAATCTTTACTGACTCCTCTAAGAACATAAACATGTATGCACATTAATTATTTCTAGAAGGCCCCCTTAAAAAATAGAAACATGTGTCCAATTTAGATAATTCTACAAGGAGCCCCTTAAGATCATAAACATGCATCCAAATTAGCTAATTCTAGAAGAACCCTTCTAAGATCATAAAGACGTGTCCAAAGTGGTGTAAAATGAGAAGGAAAATTAGAGGGAAAAGTGTTAGGGTATGGACTTTTCATGTCTACAATTACTGAGAAACTTAAGTATAGTCATTAAGACATCAAATTTAAGCTCCAGTGCAAAGGATTTCTTGACCAAGTGAATGGGTACTTCAAGCTCTTTCTAGTACATATTAGTGAAGAGTTGTCATTGTATCCCTTGCATAAATTATTTATAATGGAGTTTTCAAAATTCTGTCACTCAGTTGTCTTTGACCATTGTTAGGTTGATGACAATCATTCCATTTGATAGGCTACTCAAGAAATGATATTTGGGGCAAATGATATATCAAATGAAAAGATTAGTAGTTAGATAGGGAAGGCTTATTAGAAATATCTACATTCGAGTAATTTAGTGTTAGAGTAGCCCAGATACTTATGGAAGGTCTAAGGTTGGAGCCCTAGTTTATTCATGTACAATTGAAATTTACTTTACCATTTCTCTTTTTTTTAATGATGAGATCCACATATAAATAGTGTTTTGGTTTCCCACTAATACGTTGTGAATTTTGCAAGTCTGAAGGTGCAACTTGAGCATTATACTAATGTAATCTAGTTCTATCTCTTTACATCATTGCAATTAGTGAAAGTTGATATTTAGGAATTTACCTGAACTTCAACAATAATGAGTAACTTTGAGCAATTGCAACGCTTACATTATTTCCAACAAACTTCTCCAACTTTACTACTACAAATGCTTGCCTCTATAAGTCATAATGCATAATGACTAGTTATGATCAATCTCATGGTGTACAACAATTCTATGATTTGTGTCCTCTGATGCTTATGTCAGCTTCCAATTACACTGTATCTGTTTTGGAGACTGTATATGTTTAGTTACACCAGAAATGATACTATAGTCTGTCACCTTAGTTGTGTTTCTTTTTGAAATTTGGGTCATTTATAAATTTATAATACATAATGATTTAGGGGAAACTAACTGTAAAACATGTGATAAGATGGCAATCCAAGAATCAATCCTGTAAATTGAACTGGTTGAAAAATTATTACACATAATTATATATGAGAACACTCATGTATCGTTTCTTTCAGGGAAGAAAAGGAATAGCTTCCACAAATACTACATACATAAAAAATTGTTCAAGCTGGGAATTTCCATGCCTATTGGCAGCAGCTTGAACTGCAGAAATTATACATAAGTATAAACCTCAAAGCATATTCGAACAAATATATGGTATGAACTGCAAGCTAACAAATAATTAACTGGTCCCTGACACATGGCAGCACAAGTTGCGCCTGAGCGAAACACATTTTTGATTTGCTCCAAGACCGTCGCACTTGTAAGGTATCTTATGGGCATCAAAAACTTGGTTTTTCAGATGAAGTCACTCTTCCATATGTACACAACTTCCACGGACCTGACTTGCAGGACACATCAAAACAAACAGCAAATGCATGCAAATAATCATTCTAGAAAACAAAAGAATTACATCTCCTTGTGGTGTAAAAAATGGTGGGGGTAAGCACTCTTTTAAATATGTTAGACAATCTGCGTTGAGAAAAAATAGCCACGGTATAAATAGAGGCGGTGGCAATCCTTAAGTGGTACGCATCAAAATTACTCTGGACGTGGTAACAAGAAGTGAAATGCTGAATTCTGACGGAGTAGAGGAGGTGGCTCAACATCGGAGAGAGCGATATCTTGTACAGATTTTGATATATCATCCACTGAAAAGGGAATGCTGCAACCAAAAAGGTAAATTTAGTTATTGTCATCACTCATTTAAATCAATGAATTCCGTCTCAATCTACATGCAACTTGTTATCAAATACACTAGTATTCTACTCATCATTCACCTAAAATTGACTATATTGTGAACAAAATCATCATCTCACACTTTGAGTTGGACATTAAAGTTTACCTGGAATCATCGTCCAACAAGAAAGAATTGCTCTGCATATTGTTCGAATCTTCTGTCATCATAACCTTCAACTTGGCGAGAACCTGCGAAACATGAGTTGCCTCTTGTTAATGTTGGAAGAACAATTTGAAGACCAATTTCCCTGTGGCCGTTATAACTCAAAGCTATATCTAGAGATAAGAAGTAAACTTGAGACTTACATCTGGAGACACACTGTGTGTGCCATATTTATCATCCCAGAACATGGTACTGATACGATAAATTTGTTGTAAGCTTAAAACCTGAAAGCCACAAGGATAATTTAGGCTAAAAAATGTTTCAGATACATGATACAAGTACACAATCTGTACTAGCAACCATTGTCAAACATGAAAATTCTCTCACCGGACAAATATCATTGGTAATTTCTTCCAAGGAATTTTGTGTCTTCTTCTGTATAACCTTCAAATATCAATTGGAAGATTCAGGAGAATATTTGACATTACTTACGTCTATGAAACATAAATTGAGTAATCTCAGTTTTAAAAGTTGAAAGAGCAACGAAAAACAGTTCTGTGTTACTCAGAACAGTATACTTACAAGAAACCCCACAGCCTGCCTGATATGTCTGAGTTCATCCCAAGCTGAGCCAGCGTACTGCAATCAGCAATGTTTATGAGAGAGTTCGAAAAATAATCAAAATGAGCTTTCAGAACTGCCAAGGGGCCACTATAAATACAACATTACATAATGGAGGATCAGTAAGCCAACCTCTTCTGTTGCTTCACGACACCAGCGTTCTAGTTCTGTCAACCCTGCCTTAACATACTCACCATTGCTGAAGGAGCAGCACTCACGGCGTAACAGAAGGCTGCCAAAAAACAACACATCATGTACTGCAGTTCATACTTCTAAAATTTCAAAAGGAAAATAGTATTAGATTGAGCTCCCAGAGGCAATAAAAGATCTAAACTTCTTGTTCTATTTTCTGTGTGTAAAGAAAATTAAATCCAGCAGAACTAGTTGACAAATGCAATCTCTAAAAACTGCATGGACTGATCCAGAGTACTAAATTAGCACTCCAAAACTATGTGCCATAAACACTGCATCAAGATACCAAGTACTCTGTTGAAAATAAGGAAAACAGTGTTCTACCTGTTGAAAAGCTGCACATTTATGAAAGCATATATTTGTGTAAAGATGCTACGAACCAGAACAGGAGGTACCTGCAACAGAACAAAGAAAGAAAGAAAAAATGTATTAATGTCCATAGATGACCAAAAGTGGGTCAATGGAACTAGAGTTTGCAGCAATTAACAAAAGAAAGTTCTATGAAGAGAAAACCCTAGAAACCGCCCCCCCCAAAAGTACATAAGACAAATCAAAGCACTGTACTGCTAACAAATAGCAAAGAGAAAAGTTAAAGAGACAGCTTAAAAAAATTATTGTTTGCTTAAAATCCCAAGCTGGGATTCAATTCCCTATCTTGATTTTCAGTTGAAAATTAAATTAAAGTTGCACTCACATAATTGAATCTCAAAGTTTGGAGGACACTGCTTAGGCTTTTGAAAATACTTTGCCAGTGACTGCTTAGTGCTTGTTTTACTGTTGCGTTTGCTTGCAGAGATCGAGAAGACCCTCTAATCAGGCGTGCTCTGGCTGTTCTTGGTGCCTAGTAAATAAAATGATGTTGATGTAATTATGGTGGGATATAAATCACAATTCTGATTGAAATGGTAATATAAGAAAATAATGTACCAAACAGTATACCTGTATGCACAAGCTAAGTAAGGGAGATATTTCCTTCTTCAGATTATCACGAATCATGCCATAAATCTTTTCTACATAAGCTGTAAGCTGTTGCTTGAAAAGCAAGGCTGGGTACTTGGCTTCCACTTGACGTAAAACATCCAGCCTGCTTATTATCCCACCATTTCCACTGGAAATACCCATGCCAGATTGGGATGATTGGAATCCCTGGGTACAATTTAGTAGATATCAAACATTTAATTCTTAAAATACTGTATCAGCTGCAATAGACTACCTACAGGGATATCAGATAAAAGTTTGTATGGAAATAGTTGTAACTTACTTGAGCCATTCTCCTAAACAAAGAAACAGATGATAATCTGCCACGCTGAGAAGCTATGCCAGCTGCAACATTTGCTTTCAGTGTGCTCTGCAAGAGGAATAGTAAAGTGGATGTATTTGACAACCAATAGGCCAATACATCCACACTATTCTGTTTCTGCAATGCAAAAATATATTTCAATTGCAAGAGGATATCTTTATCATCTTTCTAGTCAAAGCTTCAATAAAATTTGAGTAGTAGCATTAGATGATGTGCCATACAATTGAGCAGTAAGTAAATGCAGAAATCTTAAGAGTTGAGGGCCTGTCTCATTTCACAGATTCAAACAAATGAATTGTAAATTTTTTACATTTCAAAAATATGTTTCCTATTACCTCAATTGTGCAACCAATCATGTGGATAATTCGGTCAAACACACTGGTTTTGTCAGCTTCAAAAGACCTCCATTGAAGAAGAGATTTGTAGATAATACATGCTGCAACAGGTCTGCCCTGGCTAAAGCCAACATCTTGGGAAACAGATTTGATAAGTGCATCATGATGTTCCTAAATCAAAACAATATAAGTGTACAAAGTGTTAAAAATATTTGTTAAAAACCTACATAGCATTATATTTGATGGATATGCTCTTTAGAATATGCTAGCAATGCTGATTAGACATCTGCAGGAGTTGAGTAACACATACTTGTTGTTTGTTATTAATAGATCTCTGTCGTGTCAACTCACTTTCCACTGGTCTCTTCACAGCAGAAGCAACAGATGGCATATTCTGCACATAGTACTTGTAAATAAATCACTTCATAGATCACAAGATGGTAACCTCTATGTGGGAATAGCTACATTTTGAAGATTACGAAAAGCATACATAAATCTGATGAACTAAGATTTTACAAGATCACAAGTAGTTCCAGCAACTTACTTCTACAACTATAGGTTCCCCATTTGTGAGGGGGGCATTCTCTGGAATCTTCTGCAAAGAAAGAATTTCAAAGAAAATTAGTTAAGTATAATAGATAAAGTATATCTAAGTTTTTAATTATTATCATTTGTAGGGTTCTTAGAGAAGGCACAAATTACCTCTATGACTGATGCCTTTGTCTGTTCTGGAAGGCCTTCAGGCATTGTCAAAACTATGGTCTGCTTCTGACGAAGATCTTGATTCTCAGATTCTAAGTTTGCCACCTTTTCTTCAAGCCTGAAACATTAAATAGAAATCAAAATGTATAAAAATAAAAATAGAGAAACATGGTTTAAGAATAGGCTACATGTGCGACCTGTCAACAACAAAGATATAAATGAACCAAAGCAGTATATGCCAAAAACTCAAAAATCAAGAAACCAACCTAACTAAACCAGCATGTTAAGATGAAAGGAATTGAAACAACATACACTTTAATCTCTTCTGAAAAGTCTTGGGCCGTAGAGATGTTCAAGGCCTGCTGACGAAGAACTTGATTCTCTGATTCCATGTTTGACAGATTTTCTTTGAGGCTGAGATAAAGAAACAACATTTATGCCAGTTGACACAATTGTAAGAAGAATAGCATGAAATATTTAGGAGTTACTATGTTCAAAAAGAACATGGTCTACACAAATACAAATGCAGTGAAGTTAGACTGTGTTACATTCATCTGAGAGCATCAAAATCAGAAGTATACATATGTGATCAAACCGAGTACAAGATAGAAGGTTTTTATAAACCTTTGTAAAGAGTCCTGAAGTTGATCTATCTTTGACTTCTGATCTTCTATTAATTTAAATCTCTCATCACTTTCTTGTTGGACTTGTGAATATTTTCTTTCAGTTTCATTTGCCTTCTTCTCTAGTGATTCTACCAAAGCCTGTAAAATCTCCATTGTTAAGTTGTATTCTTGATCATGTTAAGGGGGATCAAATTTCGTACATTCTTCACCAAACATCATAATACAGATATCTATTCCATCAAAAAAGAAATGAATATTTCAGTGTTCTAGAGACACGATGTTCCCACCTTCAGTTCCTCATTTTCGTTTGTAAGCCTTTCAACTTTAGCCGTGTCCACAACAGCTACCTCTTTAATTATTGGCAGTGCCTCTTGTATGGCTATTTTGGCTGCATCACGTTCCTTCACCAACATGGCATTGGCTTCTTCCACTTGAGCTTGCATCTTCTCTATTGTTGATTGTAGTTTTGCAATCTCTTGTGATTTAGATTCTTCCAAGTCAGTCTGTATAAGAACAATTTAAATACAGTTATGCTTTACTAGAGATTATTGCAACTTGAGGCATAGCATGACCTAAGGTTGCAAAATGTTAAGCATGTGCCCTGTAATTCTAAGCTAATGACAAGACTTGCATTATGCATATAATCTCTTGCAAGAATATTTTGTGGCAGATTATGTTGTATGTGTGAAACTTTTTTTAGAAGAGTACTAATTAATCTACAATTTAGAACAGCACCCAGAAACAACATATGATGGACTTTCTAGACTGAATTCAAGACAAATGTAGCAATCTTCCTTTTACACATAAACTACTTTTATTTTACTTTATTTAAATTTCTATACAAAATTAGTTGAGCTGAAAGCACTACATACATGCTACATCATTACGCTGACACAGTTTTTGCCTTTACTCAACCAATTTTGTTCTTGCAGTGTTTTCAAAGAAAAAATAGAATGAGCTTCTGACCAAAAATCACTAAACATTACCCTCATGTGTTTTTCCAAGTCCAAGCGCCATGTAAGCTCCTCAACACGCTTCTCCAATTTGTCCTTTGCTTCTTTCAATGCCCCTGTTTCCCTTGCAGCCTGCATTTAGAAAATTTCAACGCTTAAGGAAATCAGATGTTGCTGAGACATTTTTTAGAAGCATATGGGAGAAAAACATCCAAGGCAGGATAAATTCTGAATGGCCAAGAGAAAATTTAAAATATCATAAGACCAAAAAACAACAACAATGAACCCAGAATACTCTTATTAGATAATAATTATTAATGAAAAATGAAAACAAAAAAAGATTAAAAGAACAATATATTGAAGCAAACTACTCCCAATAACTGTGTGATGTCTATAATTTTAGATAAGAAATATTGTCATGAATAAGTCTATAAGAGAACAGATAGCAAGCTATTATTAGAAGCTCACCATCTTGAGCTTTTTAAGCTCCTTTCTTGCAATCCTTGACCTCCAGGCACATTGCAAATCAATTGCTGCTCTCTTCATCTTCTTGTAAGACTCAAGCGCTCTATGTGCACGCCATTTAGCCTGCAAAAAATTACCATTAATCCATTTCTCTGAAGCTGAAGCCTGACGAATCAGAAAAGTGGACTATTTATTTAGTGGTTAGCAACCCTATTGTTCCTCCAAACTTTTGGTTAAAACCTAGCCATGCAAAACCAGTAAAATTTTAAAAGATTGTTCAGAAAATTCAAGCTATGGAGGATGGTAAAGGCTCTGGTTCTTTACTTTTGTAACCATTCATGACATTAACAGTATATCCTATATCCTCTCTGCAGGTGAAATAAGTTGAGAGTAATTTAAGCAGCAAGCACTGTTTTGCAACTGGAACCCTCTAGCCTAGTGAACAATGTTTGGCATACCTGAATAATGATTGCAGCCTTAGTTTGTTGCCTAAACCGAAATTCATTCCGAGCAGCCATTGCCCGAAATCCTGTTTGAATAAGAATAGCTGACAAGTGGAGCTTAACATAGGCTGTTCTGGACTGATATCCGCGCACCCGTTTTTGTATTTGCACTGCTGCATCCTCCCTCCTCATATGCTCATAAAGTTTACGAGCAAATTTTCCTGCAAAATTTGATTCGCAGAAACTAGATGGAATGAATGCTTACTCATGCTAGATTGATAATAAAAGAAAAATAAAACATAATATTTCTGTAATAGCGAGATATCGACAAAAGGAAATGGATAACTCATTTCACTTACAAAAACCAAAGCATAAGATGAGTTTGGAATAGAAAACATACCTCTCCATAAAGCTTGCAAATGGATTGCAGCCTTGCGCATGGCAATAAATTCTTTTTGAGCAAGATGTGTTCGAACTTGGCGTTGGATGAGTTTTGCAGCCTGTCCCAATACCTCAATTCTTCGTGCATCTAACTCAGCCATCTGTCCAGCTCTGAGAAAAACTTTTGTTTTCCCTATCTGCAAAATCATTTATCAAATTTGATGTTGAGACTAGAACAATTTCAGATTTTTCCAGACAAATTAGTTTCAAATCATCAAATGTAATATAACCCAGCTGCTAATGATAGTGGCCAGTCTTTAACAAGGAAAATGTCCCATACAAACCTGATAACCTTTTAGACCCATTTTTTCACAAATCATGTCACATGCTGTTTTCTCGTCATAGCTGCAGCACATATAAGAGAGATGTCAAAATAGCAAAGTCTTAGGTTTATGTCATGTGCTAAAAGTTAATAAATACTCTGAAAATGTCTGAGAAGGAAAACTAATGCATAGTTGATGGAATAACGAAACTAACAAAAACATACCCCTCCAAAACTTCTGGAGCAAGCATGCCAAAACGATCAAGGAATTCATCAAATGTCCGTTTAGTAGGATATCCAGCACAACTTATCCTAATTGTCTCTAGAACACCCTGATTTTCCACCAACAAATTGTAGCTAAAGTCAATATTGATTGCTTAACAAAAGATAAGAATCTCACCAAATGTAATTCATGAAGTATGTGTGATTTTTCTTCCAATGTGCCCAATGCATTTTAGCTCAACCTGGAGGAAAATTGACTTAAAAATACTTACACCACAACGCAGCTGTTGCAGGACATTGAAATTCTCAAAAATCCCTGGCTTGAGGACACCATTTGGTTTTAAACATCTGATGTAGTGGGGCTCCGTTGAGTTCAAGGTTTCCATTAGAGATTGCAGTTGTTGCTGTGAAAAAAAAAACAGTATTGAATATAAACATAAGCAATAACAAGAAATGCAATGCAGTAACATTAAAAGGTAGGGATTGTACTTCCTCAAAGGAAAAATAAATGACCATGACATGCATGGTATTAAATGGTTCGAAAGCTTTGGAATATATGTCTAGAAAACAAGAGAAGATGCAGAGAAACACAAAAGAAAAAACAAGAAGGTGTATGGAGTAGCATAAACAGTTAGAGGACACAAAACATCACACCATCAGCACACAAAATAGTTTACAGTGTTAATATACCTTAAAACGTGTTCCAATGGAAGAGAACTTGGACGATTTTGAAGACTCCTCAGGCAAAGGAGGAAAGAGACCTGCAACAAAGGAGCATTTGGAAGCATTCAACAGAGCTTGATGCTCCGCAACAACAAAGTCCTTGTTCTTTTCAAGGAAAAGATCTGCTTGGTAAATGACCTACAGAATAGATAAAATGCAGAATATGAACAATTAGTTGATAGTAAAAGCGCTGCTTAAGCTACATTGTTGGGCCAGGGAGAGTAAACCCTTACATCACCAGCATAGTGATTAATAGTGAACTCAGTACGAGCAAGTTTTGGCTTGGAAAAACGTTTGTGATTTTTGTATGTTTGATACATCTTTTGGGCAAATGTTTCATGCGTTGACTTTGGAAACATACTGCAAAATCAAGCAAAACAGATAAATTAGGGACATGAAAACCTCTAATCTCTCTCATAACAGAAATACAAAATATATAGTCTTACCTATTTTGTATAGAATAGATGCACAAAATATGCTGATAGTTCTAAGGTGGTTGTTATTAAGTTTTTCCTCTTCATTATATATGTCAAATCAAATGGAAATAATTGTATAACTTCAGCTCCAAATGACTAGCACAACAGCTACATTTATACCAAAGCACTAACAAAATAAAACCCATTAAAGAGTTTGAAGACATATAGAGAATATAGGGCATACCAAGCTTCATCCAGAAGTGCAATGATCCCTGAAGGTTTCTGCAATAACAAAAAAAAAATCAACCATCAAAATAGCGTCCAAGTTGCATAAAATATTCCTCAGATATACTATTCATTTAATTTTCCAAGAGAAAACAGAGTAAATGCTCAAAAAGGATAATAAAGTACACTGGAGTTGTTATTTTTCTCAACATACAACAAAATAAAACTGGCATCATCTCTTAGTGACTCCATTTGGTAGTTTCCTAGTCAAGGGATAAGGAATTCCAAATATCAAGGTCATAACATGAAAATGATTTAAGAGAGCTGTAAAATTATCTCTTGGTCCCCACCCTTGGAAGGGAGCTCAAAGTTGAATTTTGATGGGGCAGCCTGAGAAAATCTTGTGCCAGTAGGAGGAGGCTTTGTGTTCTGTAACTTGAAAGGAGAGTTGCTTTGTGGAGGTTCTCTATTTTTGGGTATATGCACTAATAATGAGGTAGAATGGGAAGCATTTATAGCAGGGCTAGGAGCAACCAACTTGCAAAATATAAAGCACTTGTTAGTGGAAGGGGATTCAATGTTGTGATTAATGCAATGCTAAAGTAAATGAGTCTGAGCTGGAAGCTAAACTGATGTGTTGAGAAGGCCTTATTTCTAAGACAATCCTTTAACACAATTAGTTTTATTCATTGTGAAAGAAATCTTAACATTATGAAAGACTACTTGGTGGATGAAGGAGTACAACAAACACTGACAACGACAATTTATAGTCACAATTTCAATACATGGTCTGGACCAGATTCAAAACATCTTCTTAGCCCCTTTAGGTAAAGGAGGGGTTGTGTGTATAGGATGGGTGCTAGTGTAGCTTCTGGGAAGTATTTACATAATTAGTTAAGTGGTGGTCTTGAGTATGAAGAGCTATGAAGGTGATTGGATAAATATAGTTGGATATTGTTTTAAGTGAATGGGCAGTGAAGGTTGATGCTGGAATGTAATGGCTCTTATGGTGCATCATTTCCAACAATCGGCTGAAGTAGTTCTATTGGTTTATGCTTTGGGAGTATTTGCTCAATTAATATACCAACCAATTTCCATCATTAGTAAGAGGTGGTAGCTTGTGAAGTATGCAAAGGATTGAGCTCCCCTCAAGTAATGCTTAGAGAGCACGGTTATGATTGGTCTTTGCATAGATCTTTTATGTAGGGAAACCCAGGGACATGTTCCCAATGTTTTTGGGGTGTCCCCATTTCCAGAATGTTTTGGGGATGTGGGATTCTAGGGATGTGGGATTTTGGGGATGTGGGAGCACGTAGGGGATGCCTAGGGGATATCCATGGGCCATCCTAAAATTGGAAACAAATATAGGGGATGTCCTGAAAATTTGAGGACATCCCAAAAAATTAAAGGGTTTGGTCTGCCATCCCCATAAAAAAGTAATGTTTTTAAAAAATATTTGAAATTTCTTGCCAATAGATAATTAAGGGTCAGATTTTTTGCCAATTTATCATCACTTGTTCTCCAATCCATTCAATTTGTAGCCCTCCCAATTAGTCTGCAAGTGCGCTATCCTGCTCTTTCCTACTAATAGCTTTTGTAGGGAAAAGATGATCACCTTGAGCCCTAAGGATTTTGCAATGATGAAATATCAGTCAGATGCAAACAGGGCAGTAAGTAGTAAAAGAGTATTTCAGTCACCACTCAAAGAGAGAAAAATCAGAAGATTGGCACTTTCTCATGGCACATTTTTTCAAAGTGGTGGAGTCAGTAGTAAAATGTGCTAGCTAGGAAGGGAGATAACTAACAGCAATGAGGTACATATTTTGATGGTTTGAACCAAGTCAAATTCTGCCAACAAGAAGAGAGACTTAATTGGTGTGGTTTTTGCCATTCAGCAATTCTGCCAAGCATATTAAACATGCAAATACTTTAGTAATCTGTACCTGGTATTTTCAAGTGATATAAGCTCAAAGTGAGGCACACTTTACTCTTGATTCCACCATCTTGAATCTGTGCTTAGAACAAAAAAAATGTTGGCTAGTAAAGGAGAAAAACAAGTCAGCTTATGGCACACCTTTTGATGGTTCAAAGTTCAAACCATACAAAACTACACCCAGCTAGTTAGAAATATTATATTATATGTTAAGGATCTACAATGTATATGATGAATGCTTTATCAATGTTATCATACAAATATTTGAAATTTCCTTATATATTTTAAATTTTCTCTATTTATTATATAGCCATCCCTTGCCATCCACAAAAATGGCCTGAAAAAAAATTACCCGCAAAACTCGTTCCCTATCATCCCTCACCATCACCATCCAAGAAACTTGGGCTAACATCGCTTTTATGTCTTGCAATAAGGTTACAACCATGCTCAAAATTATTAAGAGTTGGTGTTGTTATTTGCAAGTGTGAAAGGTGGCATTTGTAGGGATTTGGTGTAGCATGTAGATAGCTTCTTTGGTATGATATCTTGTTAAGGTATGGAATATCTATCATCGACATGTCAAGATGGGGTGGTTCTATCCCAAGAAGGCATCTCAAACTATATATTGCAATGCAGTTTTTCATGTAGGGAGTTTGCTATGCTAGGGTTTTTCAAATATGTCTTGGGTGAGTCGGATAGAGAAGATTCCTTTGCCAACTTAGCGCTCTATCTCCTCAATTTT
The DNA here is from genome assembly GCA_007258455.2 of Sequoia sempervirens. Lineage (NCBI taxonomy): Eukaryota > Viridiplantae > Streptophyta > Pinopsida > Cupressales > Cupressaceae > Sequoia > Sequoia sempervirens. The sequence goes on along the minus strand of VDFB02058242.1, from coordinate 280,834,530 downwards.
GAAGTTCATCATTGGCTTCTCAAAATATTCCCTTTTGATCAACTCATGGGGATGATGGTGCTAGATACTGATCAAGGGGGTGGGTTGGAGGTGTAAGTGGTCAAGGCTAAGGGAATTGGCTTGGCGTCAACCCCTTCACAATAGGATTATTTGCTAAATGTGTTGAACAATCTGCACAAAGAAATTTGGGTTTTGGAAGCCTAGTGTGACAATGTGGCAGAGTTTTATTTAGGCTGCATGTCCATCACTTCTTTGGTCACTTGGATGTTGGGTATCAATTACACTATCCCTTTCTTTGTGGTTCATCTATACACATATATCAGTGTTGACAAGAAATTTATTATGATGTATGGTTTTCCATGCTAGCTGATAATTGAAGAGGTCAGGTTGGAAATGATGATGCTCCTTGGGTGGAGGAAGTGGTGGAAACTAGCCAAGCTATGCATGGAGGCAAGGAGTAATATAGTGGCAAGTGCTATGGGTTCATGGTTTCAGCATTGTCTTTTTCTCCTGGGTGGTTGTACATTCGTAAAGTTTTTTCATAGTTAGAGGGCTCTTTTGGGGTTTGTTAGTTGATGGCTGTGGTAGTATGCTGATCATGGTCTTGTTAGAATAGCCCAGTTGTATGTAGCTCTTGGTAGATGTTTTTATCTGTAGTTTCTATGCTGATGGATAGCCTTGTGTAATACTTCGATTTAATTGGCTGGGCCCCATATTGAACCCCCACTAATATATCTAAATAAAAAATGACCCTATTTGGCAGTCAATATACAAAATTCATCATCTCTAACAATTCACAATATCTATAAAGGTCATATGGTAAGGAAAAAACTAAATTAACATCACAAAAATGGGGAACAGTAATAACCTTCTCAATAAGATCCAACACATCTTGATTATCCACAAATTCTACACTACTCCAGTTGATTTCTTCTCTGATGTATTCTTCCTGCTCCATCTTAAACACATGCTGCATCAAAGTATGAAATATGACATCAGAACTGAAAATTCTAATTGCAGTGTGCAGAGTACAGTTGCTGGAGAATATGCTGTGGGCATGAAAAGAACTCAAACATATAAGACAGCTTCCTAACCTGATTGAAATGGTTTTGCAGCTTCTCATTTGTTAGATTGATACACATTTGCTCAAAACTGTCATGCACAAAATAAAAATATGGTAAAATAAGCGAATGAAGCAAAGATTAGGAATGTGAATCTCAATTACACAGAATAGAAGTTCATTTTTATTTAATTAAAAGAAAAGTTTTCCTTAAATATTCATAAACAAACTAGAACATCTGACACTTTACAAAACACCAACTTTTCATAAATGGCTGATGTTTAGCTGATTACTATAATGTAGCATTCCTGAAAAAATAATAGATTCCCCTAAATTTATCAGTTTCTCCTAAAGGCAAGGAGCATTGCAATTCAAAAATTGTAGTTGCAGAAAAAGTAGTCATGTGAAGCTCTCAAATAGTCCCAATTTCTCACAAGACTTAAAAGAAGGGATTCAATGCTTGCAATATTTTCTCCTGATGTTTGCTAAAACCATTTCAATGAGTCCCACTATGTTGGAAACATACCTGTTGACCTTGAAACATTCAAATCCATAAATATCAAGAACTCCAATCAAATATACTGAATCGGGATCCTGTCCAATTGAAACATTGATTTTATCTACCAGCCTGTACATAATTGCATGAAGAGATGTTATTGAATTTAACCTTGATTAGAAAAAAAAAAAAGTACATTCAATTACAGTTCGGTCATTTCAGTCATTTGGGAAAAACTGTTACCAATCAAATAACCGGGAATATATTGTTTTTGCTAAGGCATCTCGGTTTAAAGTTGCAGCAGATGGATCAAGTGTTTTGATTATATTTCCATCACGTGTTACAATAATTCGTTTGCAAAGAGAGTCCAGAAGGCCTTGTGCATCACACCTGAAACAAGTTATATGGGTGTTTTACAAAAGTGAATCAGCTCTCTGTGATATATATCTATCTATTTAAACATATGCACAAATGACCGACAACTAAACTATATGTCCACCTGAATTGCATAGCTTACATGAGAAGTTCAGATGCTGTTAGAATATGGAAATGTGATTTCTCATCTTTTGGCTGAGAAGAGTCTGCTTCCTTCCCTTTGATAAACTCAATATTACCAAGATGAAGAATAGCTGCAACAACCCGGAATATTGCCTCCTGTAGGATCCAGAATCTGTTAATTAGTTGCCATATAATTTGTGTGTATGGGATACATAAACTGATGCATGGAAGGAAGAAACTACTGTTGTAGAGGAAGACATAAATTTGAACATGGTCTAATAAGGATATCTATGAAGAATACCTGTTCTTCTGGACTGATTCCCACCACATCCATTGCATTTCTAGTCTCGAGATACTCTCTAGCATCATTTATAGTACTCACATCATAACAATTGCTCTGATTGAGATAATGAAATGTTCTAGGATCTCCTAACTTGTATTTTGCAACTTCCTAGAGTACAGGGACAATTTGATAAGATTCAAAACTTTGAGATTGCTGGCATAACATTGCTGCAAACTAATTAATGACCAGTCTATAGATACTAAAGTTTATTTACGGTATCAGAAGAAAGGCTTTTGTCAACATCACAGATAATAATCATTTATGACGCCACTATTAGGCATAAGTAAATAGATGTACCTCTGGTGGTGCAGCACAAAGCATGTAAAAACAATGATAATTCCTTTCTGGATCAGATATCTGACAAACACGAGACCTTTCCAGTAGATAGGTCCTGACAGCAGCTCCTGATATCTTACCATTCTTGTCAAATTGGAGTTCAACAAATTTACCAAAACGACTGCATGCAGATTCACTCAAACATTAAGTCTCTGATAATAATCTGATAATATTATTTGATTAGGTCATGATGAAAGTTATATACTCCACCTGGAATTGTTGTTTTTGACGGTTTTAGAGTTACCAAAAGCTTCTAGAACAGGGTTTGACTGTAATCACAACAATAACACCTTATTTTAGTAATACAAGTGCACCATAAACTGCTGGGGGGTGTTCCATGCTGAAATATATAGCAGGAAGAAGGAAATTGTTTCTTACTTCGAGGACTTGTTGCTCCACTGTCCTTCCCTCAGTTCCAGATCTACCACCCATAAATGCAAGGTAACGCATAAGCATTTTTGTTGTTTCTGTTTTTCCTGCTCCACTTTCTCCACTGACTAGGATTGACTGACTTTTTCCTTCATTGATCATGGCCCTTTTGCAAATAGATATACTGAAATTAGTACCTAATACTAAGCCTCTAAGAAATAGGTCAATTCCATTTGACTTTCTGTGCAAACAAAAGAAATATTTCATTCTATAAGGCTGCTCTCTATTTCGAAATCTCTCCAACATGTGAAGAAATTCAGCATTTGCAAAATTTGTGAATACCTGTAGCAATCATCCGCCACTGCAAAAAGATGAGGGCTTAGCTCTCCAAAAGCTGCCCCTTTATATTGCTCCATCATATGGATATCGTACAAGTGTGGCAATCTTCTGAAAGGATTGACAGCAATACATATATTCCCAGTGTATGTCTGTTAACAAGAGGCATGATACATCAGACCAAAATTGCTATGAATAAGATTCACACCCTTACGTTTAGTTACATGACTCAAAAATGATAACTTTAAAAAGAAAAATAGCAACAATTCATGAAATAAAGAGGATATGAAGCTTGCTAACCAAAAGAAGCATGGTTATTTCTTAAGTTGCTTGCAATTAGGATTTAACTCTAGATATTATTGTTAAGCATGGTAAACAAAGGCACTCACATAAATTTCATTAAGACTAAATCTAGCATACAAATTGTGTAGAACCCCTGGCTCATGCAAGTAGGCAAGTTTTGTCATATCATCCACTCCTGCAGCAGGTGCTTCTGTATCTTTTGGATGAATATTTGACAAGTTGGCCACCACCTGGATAGAGGCCACACTGTTCATTAGTACACGTTTTAATATAATACAAAGTGTTCTTCAATCATTGTTTCTTTGCATGTAAAAATGAGAAGCAATGCAAATAAAATATGATATATTGAATTTTTCTCTTAGGACTGTGGATATAGAAAAATTATACAAGAGACTCAAGAGGCACATTAGTTTCTTAAAGGGAAATTGTCACAATACACTTTCTTGCAAGTAAACTTGAACAAATTTTATAGTCAAACAGTTAAGGTCACTACTACTGTCACTTGCCCTTGATCATGGATGATAGGATGCAAAACACACATTGCACAGATGCTTTCAACCAGCATAATCTACCTTAGGAATAAGAATTTGTATTAATGTTTCATGGTACAAAGTTTTCATTTGTTTCAAGCACAATGTAAAATTAACAAAATGTCAAAAGATCCTTGTATGCCAGTGAAACTTTTTACCGTCTTCCCGTTTGTTGTTTGAATTTTAGCTTCAACCCCATTGATCTTGACAACTTCTCCATCGATCCAGGCTACTTCAGGATCTTCTACCCATACGTGGGATCCCACCACAATGTTAACTCGACTTGCCTGCATTCAGAATAAGTTATACCAAGCCAGTCAACATCAAAGTTCATTAAGTCAATAGTTTTTTGCATAATTTGGTTGAAGCCAAAGATTCCAATGAGGGATCATATTTCTAATACCAATCAAGAATATATGCAAATAGTTCCAGAAGACATTAACAAGCTAAAATCTATGAGAGTCTTCATGTTGCAATTTTTGGCTTGCTGGCAAAGCATCCGATGAATCAATATGTTGTAAGCTATTTTGCAATAAAAAATATTAAATTGGTTCTCACTATAGATAAGATTGGATTGGAAATGCGACCTCCTAATAGCCATATTGAAATAATCCAAAATAGTCTACACCAACAAGTTACTTTGAAAACATTAATTTATGTCTTTTAAATATATTATAATTGATGGTAGTATTTGAGCAAATTTCAGTATAAAGATTATTCAGTTAGCAATTAGAGGAGAAGTGTGTGTCAGATGTTGAATCTTGAATGAGTGGATGGATTAAGGCTTTTGACAATTAACTAATTGACCCTGTAGTCGCCTCTTTATCAACCAGTGCCCAACATCAGTGCTACTAATTGTTAATATCAAATACCTCCCATATTTGTAAGGAGAAAAGAGAACCGAGACCTCGAAGACATTAAAAAAAGAAGTAAGATACAGTTTTGTCCAATTTTCCGGCCCTCATAAATTTTGTCTAGTTCTTTATGCTAATTTAATAAGTTTTGAGTCACGATAGATGTTCTTCAGCTGTTGTTTCTAGATTTGATTAGGAGTACAAGGAAAAGTGAAAAGGGATTATGAAAGGTAAGGGGTTTGACAAGGGAAATAGGTATAAGGTAAATTTCACAGAAAGCTTTAATTTTTTGATACGCAGATTCATCATGGCTGGAAAGTTACTTTCTCTGTTTTTTCCTTAGCACTGGATGGTAGCTAAATCACTCCAGCTTGGCGTTCATCTCTACTCTCACAATTCCCCTACATTTGCATTCGCCAAAGTTGAAAATTGACAGAAATTTGGCGTGGGCTTATTTTCCCCTCCCTTTGAGATGTTCATCTTTCAATTCGAATGGCCAAGAACTCTTTACCACTTTTGCATTGTAAACACCCTTCGTGGGGCGGTTTGCCAGTCAAATTCCAAGCTCGGTGCAAGCAGAGGACACACAAGGTTGATTTAGAAGCTATTTTTTTCATAATTTTTATCGAAACGTAGGAAACTCAGCAAATTCAGCTCCTAGAATGCCCGATATATATATTTTTTAACACCCTGAAATCTCGCATCCAATTTTAAAGTTTTCGTTCATTCGAAATTTAAAAATAGAGTTTTTCTGCTCAAACCAGTATTACCGACATCGATCCGAAGCAATCATCAGCACAACCATGCACAGCCACCCCAGTTAACTCTATAAAGATAGATGCGCATTCATGGATTAATAAATATTTTTGTTGAATATGCTGATCGAACAATTGTGTGCGTCAATAACTTGCCCAAAATTTCCCACACAGCGCAGATATGGGAAGGTAATAAGAACATGAAAAAATACTAGAAGATGCAGGGTACTTGTACGACGGACAGCTACCAGACAAACAACACCACCATTGACATTCTTTAAGAAAAAAAAAGACATTTTCTCGTTTCATTAATCATCTAATTAAAATTCCAAATCCGTGAAAAATTGCACCACATCGACGGTGCTTATCCACTCCGAAATATTTGGAGGGAGCGTGCACCATTGATATAAGCAATTCCTTTGGACTCGTGAAACGTATAATTATATTTTCCAGTTATTGCTACAGAAATCGCTTCGTGCATTTGAAATGAAAGAACTCACCATTTTACAAGAGCACAGTCAGCACCCAAAATGATCCAAAAAATCTGGTCTTCTCGTACAAATTTACAAACAAATTAGGAAAAAAGAATGGCCGCGAGCTTTGATGATCGGGCAAAAGAATAATCCTCTGTTTGTTAGCGTCTTAAAAAAATCGACGCCAATTCGTGGGTCTGCTCGTCCAACTGATTACAGTCACAATCGCATTCAACGTATTTGAAGGCCGCCCTCCCCTGCTTACTTATCAGCTTTGCTTCTCCTTGGGGTTCGATTCCTGACAAAAAGAGGAAATATGCATATATAAATGGTGGAGCATTGCATAAGGGAATCCAAGTGACTGTAAAGCCGCCGCGCTAGAATTCAAAGGCAAAAGAGAAAGAGAAAGAGAAAGAGGAGGCTGGAAGTGGAGAGAAAAGAACTTCTGCCGACCCTCTTTTTTTCTCTTCTCCTCTCCTCTCACAGTTAAAGCTAGTGTTTTTGTGTGCTTTTGGTAAAGGATTGGTGTCTTCCCTCCTGATGTGGCAGGAGCCATTGTTTTTCTTAATTATAAAAGTTGATTGAATATTTTTATCAATTACAGAGTTTAGCTCTATTTAGGCTCCACTAGTATTCTTGCATACTTTAATGGATGGCAAGTATATATTTTAAGGGATAGGTAGTTTAGGCAAAGAAGGAATTTTTATTTAAATGTATGTTCTTCCATAATGTTCTAATTTATTATATAAAAATCAAGTTTTCTAAGTCTGAAAAGTCTCAAACAGTGGCAATAAAGGGTGGAGTATGGTGGTTTGAATGTGTTAACAAAAATTCTTTGTTTGAATTTGGGTGACTACTTCATATGGGGAGTTGCTTGGAGAAAAAATGGTTCAAAAACACAAAAGGTATAAAGCTCACATTCCCTAATCAATTTTGATTAATGCTTCAAGACTCAAATGTCAATAATTTAAGGATGATTCTCTTTGGAATGTAAGTATCCTTTGTTTGATTTTACACTTAAATTAATGCAGAAACTTTGTATACAAATATTTACCATCCATTTGATCCTTATTTTTAAAATATAGAATTAAATTCATTTACACTATCTTATGTTTTATTTTCAAATTCTTTTATCCTATATTTTTTTCATATATATTTTTTCAATTTTTCTATTCATTGATTTGTTTTATACTATCCAAAAACCCTTTTGTTTTAAAAAAAAATCAATGTTTTATGCAACATTATACCATATTAGCTATTATCCTACTTTAATATTTTATTAAATTGATTACAATTATCAACTTTTAAAAATTTATATATTTAATAAATTCTAAGTAATTAATTTAAACTAAATTTTTATTCCAAACATTCTTGTGATCAAATACTTTTCAAACTTTTATTTTTCTATATTTTAATATTAAGATTGTATTGATATATCCCAACATTTATAGATGTCTACATTTATTCTCTAGTGTAGTTTGTTCCATTCTTTACAGATTATTTTTTATTTTGTATTAATTAAAATGTTTTTTAAATAAAGTATATTAATAGATTTTTTAAAGAGAATTTTTTTATAACATTTTTATATTTCAATAAACTTAATATTGAATATCATTAAGACTTATATCCACATATAATAGAGATTTGAATAAGAAATTCTATTATCAAAATTAATATAACATTTTTTTAAAACTTATCTCACACGACAAAATGTTATATCATATATATATAAAAACAAATTTAAATCTATACAATACCTCAAAACATGATCATAACCACTATAAACACCTAATACATCAAAATTGACCTAAATCTCAAAATAAACAGCTCATCATTCCCCACTACTAACATCAAAATACTTATTTTTAACATTTAATAAAAATTTCCCTTCCTCTTTTATTCCAATTTTTTACTGAGCAGTGTACAACCATGCAAGGATATAAATTATATTATTAAAAAAAAATCATTTATCAGATTTTCAAAGTGTGCGGAAGATTTCGAATTTTCAAAAAGTCGGTTTGGCGGTGGGGAGGCGGGGCTGGGCGGCCCCGACCTGTGACCTAATATCGAAGAAGTTTTGTGCGATTCTTTCCTTTATGCATGGCGGCCAAGGGTGGCCCAAATGAAAGGGTTGTTGCGGAGGAATGAAGGAATTTGAGGGAAGTTGTTCATTCAACGGTGGGTCACGCAGAGGAGCAGCGTGCATACTGCCCATAAGCACCGGGTCGATAGGAGGCCATGTTTTTTGGTGATTCAATCATCTCATCGTCCTTGGGTGGGTCACTGGCATTTTCAGTATACTAAGAATCCGGTGGAGCGTCCATTTAAGTATGTTCAGTCCTTCACAGTCATATTCAATTATCGTCATTAAAGACTCTGGTCCCAGACCTTTAATAGCATGATTAGGGTTTAATTTTGAAGGGCTTTTACAATATTTTTTTGGAAAATGTGTAAATTTTTAGTTTGGATTCTTTTAAGGTTATATTTGTCACTACATAGGTGTAATTGTATATAAAATATATATGGGAGCTTATTGTGTTTGTATTCGAATTTATTAAATTTTTAATATTATATGATATGTTTGTTGTAGTAGTGAAATTAGTATATTTTTGTTATTTTTAATTTAATTTTATGTTTATTTTGATAGATTGTTTTAATATAATAATGTAGACAAGTGGTATATTCTTGTATTGAGTTTGACTCATGGTTCAATTCTTATTTACATAATTTTTTATATATTTGTCATTTACTCGTTAGTATTACATCCTTAATTACATCTACTTCCATACATTATTATGGTGTAGTAAGAAGATCCTCTTGTTCTTAATCTAAACTCTCTAAATTTGAACCTTCCTCTCCCTTTGCATCTTCTTGTCCAACCTAATATTCTTCCACCTATGCATCTCCTCCTTTATTTTGGTTTAAAAATGCATGGCCTTCTTCTCTTGTTTGTTGCACTTGATTAGACTTAGCTTTAAGTTCCTTGAAAATCATATCTAATGGATTCCAAAATTTGTAACCCTTAACATTATCACCATAACCAAAAATATATATATTTGTTAGCTTAAAAAAGATCTAACTTGGATCATTTTTCTTCAGTCACATGAGTGAAAATCTCACAATTAAAAACTCTAATATATGAAACAAAGTGATTATAGCCTTAGTCACACTAAATATAATACTTGAGTTTTTGCTATTTTTTTATTATATGGTAAGTGCATGGAAATGGGGGACCAAAAAGGGGTCTTAAGTGGCCACTTTTTTCTAAAATAAAAAAAAAAGAAAAAAAAAAGAATAATCTTGGATAAGAAATTGAAAATAGTTATGCTCAAAATTTGAAGACCCAACAAGAACAAGAGTTGTGGTGCTCTGAATCTACTTTCTAAACTACTACTTTTTTTAAAAAAATGGTGGAGATTAAGGAATTCAAAAAGGGGGAGCACACAAATTGCTCCCGTTTCTATCAAAAAAACATAACATAGCATTTGGTGTGCTACCCTAAAATGCTAACTTTTTTTTAGTATTTAAAAATCACTTTGGTGAGAAATTGGCTAACACCATGTAGTTTATGCTTGATTTTTTTGCTAATTTTAAAGAATATATGATTTTTTTTTCTAATTTTCAAAGTGGACACATCTTGAAAAACAAAAAAATGAGTGTGAACTCCTCCCAATTTTTATAGAAAATTAATTGATTTTTTACTAAATAGAATAGAGTCTTGTTTCTAAAATTGTAATTTATTTGAAATTTCAACAAATAGCTAAAAAATGAAGCCAAAAATACCATTTGTAGATTTTTGACAAAAAATGGAGACACTAGTAAAAGAAATTAAATATCAAAACCTTAACATATTCAAAATGTGAAAAAAATTACATGGTTAGAAAGCTAAGAGAGAGCTCAACGTTACTATGTCATTTTTTGACTTGACATTAAAAAACGTGCAAACCTGATGGAGAGCACACTTAAGATTGTGTCAATTTTTTTATAATTTGAAAAAACACATCTTTGGGTGTTGAAATATTGATCCAACTCTTTGGGTTAGATACCAAAGTCAAATCCAACCCTAAGCATTGTAAATTATCAAAACAAACAATAACGCGAGTATGCTATAATGCACTTGCATTATAGTGTGATCACGTTATTATTTGTCTTAGGTTTATATAAGTATGTTATAACACACTCGTGTTCTTGGGAAGGAAAAATGATCTCCTCTCTTTCCCTCACCTTCTCTCTTTTTCCCACTCTGTACCCTCTCCCTCCTTCCCTCTCTCCCCCTCTCCCAATATTTAGACCTATCTTTCTACCTCCCTCCCTCTCTCTTTGTCCCTCTTTAGATCTCCATCTCTCTCTACCTCTCCTTCCCTCCCTCCCACCTTCTCTCTATCCCACCTCTCTCTCCCCATCTTCTCTCTCTCTCTCACTTCTTTATCTCTCTCCCCTCACTACCTATCCCTCCCTCTCTCTCTCTACCTCTCTCTCTTCCTCCTTCCATCACTCTCTCTCTCTCTCTCTCCATCCCTCCTTCCCTCTCCAGTTCTCTATATCTCCCTTATCTTACCTCTCTCTTTAGCTCTTTGCCTCCCTCACTCTCTCTCGATCCCTCCTTCCCTCTCTACTTTCTATATCCCCTATCTCACCTATCTTCTTCCCTCTCTACTTCTCTCCTCTCTCTACCTCCTACTCTCCCCCTCTCCCCTCTCTAAATTATTCATGGTTTAGGGTTTATGACGGAGGGTTTAGAGATTGAACTGTGGAAAAAGAGGGGTTATAGGTCTAAATGCAATAGAACACTAGGACTAAGACTTATTTTTCTAGGGTTTCATTTAAGATGCAAATCAACAAGGTGATTAGATTGAATTTCAACCACGATGGTGAGTCAATTAGACATGGATCTGCATCTTTGTGGGCCTTAGGGATGAATTGGAATTGATTTTCCTTGATTGACCTAATTAGATTATGTGACATAATATGAGAATGCTAAATTTTGACAATTGAGAAATTGTAACAAAGTTTTGTAAGTAGATTTGGGAAAAGCAGAGTCATGTGCACTTATCTTGTAAATTTAGAGACAGTTTAAATAGAAGGACAAAGCTACCCGAGGGCATCTATGTCCTTGTAGGGGTATTCTAGATTTGTTTTCGCAGTGTTATGATTTTGGATCTAAGCTTATCGATTCCATCTGCAAATTTGTCGAATCACTGTCGGATAATTCTGTAGGTGAGTTTATGTGAATTGTCAAGGTGTAGGGTTTAAATTGCAACAACAAATAATGGACCTTTAATCTTCCTTCAATATTCTTTAGACCTAAAACTTACACATTCAAAGAGAGAATAAAGGTTGTGCTGTTTAGGGGCTTTCCTTAGTCAAACCTTGTGTTAGTGATGATGGCCAAGCCACCTGAAACCACACAAATCACAACAATAGACACCAACATAGAAGATGCGAGACAAAAAAATAACCCACTTCCAATTATTTTCAGATAATAAAATTATAGATTCAAAACTTACATGTTATAGCCTCATGGGCTTGATCCATTACAACGAAATCAACTCAAAAGAAAATATATTATTCAGAGCCCAAAATCTGCACTATTAGAGCCACCTTCTACAACCCCCACTTAACCCTTTTTATTTTACCCAATAATTGCCCTAGAATGTTCTAGAAAGTTCAAATTTCTCTTTTGTTTTGGCGCCAAATGTCCCACCATTTGATTTCTGGCCTAGGAAGAAATTTTAATGAAATTCACTTTTTAGAGGGGCAACTTCGCGGGGCCATAACTTTTGATCCAAGTGTTTGATTTCCTATTATTGCATATCGTTGGAAAGATCTCGAAGAAAACTATAGTGCACAAATCGGCCATAGGTCGGTTCGTCCACTTTTCGAGTTGTTTCAGGGCCTCTAAAGTTTTATATCTAAAATTTAAGTTGCATTGGAGAAATTTCTCAGGATGAAAAATTTAATATCTCCCAAACCGTGCAGGGTATTGAGGTGATTCTTTTGTGACCGATTTTTTTTTTCAGCTCTGCTCCTTGGGGTAAATCTTCACGTTTATACGAGCCCGTTTAGGCCGACTTACTAAAACTAGTAAGGTCCTATTTTTCACTATTTTTGATTCCTAACAGTCTTATACCCCTTAAGTGCCATCATGGGACTCAAAACAACTAAAGAAAATAAAGAAAACATTTTTTTTGGGTGATGCAAGATTGCCCTACACCGTTGGATGCTCCTGCATTAGACACATAGGGTAATTTGAAAAGTGACCCTGTCACTTCTTAGAAGTTAGAGGGAAACCAAAACAGTTAACCTTAGCCTCAGATAAACATGATGAATCTTTAGTAGGCCTTCCTCTCCATTTCACCAAGTACACTACATATTGTCTATTTCTTGTGCTTCTACCCACATGACTATCCAAGATTTCTTCTATCTCTTCCTTCTTTGAAGTAGGTGCTAGAATTTTCCACTGTTTTTTTCTCGACCCCTTCTCTATATCACCTTCATGATACTCTGTCAAATCAACAATGTTGAATATAGGAGAAATGTTTATTCCATTAGGCAACTCTACCTCATAAGCATTTCTTGAATCATGCTTCTTCAGGATCTTGCATGGTCCAAACTTCTTCATCTTTAACTTGTTGTATGTACCAATTGGAAACCTTTCCTTTCACAAATGAACCATGACTTCATCTCCTACCTGGAACTCCTTATACCTCCTTTTCTGATATTCCTGAGACTTAAATTGTGAGTTCATCTTATTGATATGTTTCTTCACCTCTCCGTGCAAATTCTTCAGGTGCTCAGCAAAATCTTCAGCCTCAGCACTACTCCTCTCCCCCTTATCCATCTTTCTCAATTCGAAAGCAGTTCTTAGATTACTCCCATACACAATCTGGAATGGTGATTTACCAATGCTCTTGTTGATAGAATTATTATAAGCAAATTCTGCCTATGGTATAATCAAATCCCATCCCTTAGGCTTATCTCCTACTAAGCATCTTTGCAGGTTACCCAAACTCCTATTCACCACCTCTGTTTTTCCACCAGTTTGTGGATGGTGTGCAAAAATGAGTTTCAAATCTATCTTCAACTTCTTCCATAATGTCCTCCAGAAATAACCACCAAATTTGGTATCTCTATCTGAAACTATACTCTTTGGTAGACCATGTAGTCTCGCCACCTCTCTAAAAAACAATTTTGCAACATGAACAACATCACTAGCCTTATGACACAAAATGAAATGTGTCATCTTTGAAAATCTATCCACCACCACAAATATGGAATCATGCCCTCTCTGTGTCCTTGGCAAGCCAAGAACAAAATCCATGCTAATATCCTCCCATGGCCTCTCAGGTACAGGTAATGGCTGATACAATCCAATATTATGACTTGTTCCTTTTTCCATCTGACATATTTTGCAACTTTGTACAAACTTCTTCACATCTTGTTGTAATTGTGGCCAATAATAATTCTCACTGACAAGAGCAATGGTCTTATCTCGACTAAAATGTTCAGCCAATCTTCCACTATGCTTCTCCTTGATTAGATTCTCTCTCATAGAACTCCTTGGAATGCACAATTGGCTTCCTCTAAACAACATCCCATCTTGGATTAAGAAATCCAACCATCTCGTCCTATCCAATGTAACAAGTTCCAAACAAGCTTTCCAAGCTCCTGCAAAGTTTGGATCTTTAGAATACAAACTTTTGAGTTCATTGAACCCAACAACCTCTATATTCATTTTTATCAACAAATTTTTCCTTCTACTCAAGGCATCTGCAACCCTGTTTGACCTTCCACTCCTGTGCTTCAAAACGAAGGTATAACTCTACAAAAACTCAACCCACTTTAAGTGCCTTTGATTTAACTTTCCTTGACTATTGAAATACTGCAAAGTTTGGTGATCAGTATATAAAACAAATTATTTTGGAAACAAATAGCGTCTTCATTTCTTCAAAGCCTGAACTATAGCATAAAATTCCTAATCATAGACATAATATTTCTTCTTGGCATCATTCAACTTCTCACTAAAATAGGAAATAGGCTTACCTTCTTGACTCAAAACAACTCCTATGGTAGTGGCACTAGCATCACAATCTATCTAAAATACTTTATTGAAATCTGGAAGTTGCAAAATAGATTGCTCTGTAACTTTCTTCTTCAACATATCAAAAATTTTGGCTGCTCCTGTGGTCCACTTAAACTCTTTTCTATCCCCTCTCATTGTTTCAATTAGAGGTGTACAAATACTACTGAAATTCTTAATAAACTTTTTGTAAAAACTTGCTAGACCATGGAATGATCTTACCTCTATAACATTCCTCAGGGTAGGCTATTCAATGATAGCTCTCACCTTCTCTAGATCCATTTTAAGATCCTTTGTTGAGATAACAAATCCCAGATACACCAATTCTTTCTTCACAAAACTACATTTCTTCAAATTAATCAACAACTTCTCCTCCTTTAGCTTCTCAAAAACTATTTGGATATGCATCAAGTGCTCCTCCAATGTCTTACTAAAAATAAAAATATCATCCAAATAAACAATAACAAAATTTCCTAAAAATTCTTTCAATACCTCATTCATAAGCCGCATAAATGTGTTCGATGCATTGGTTAGCCCAAAAGGCATGACTAACCACTCGTACAAGCCCTCTTTGGTTTGAAAGGTTTTCTTCCATTCATCTCCTTCTCTAATTCAGATTTGGTGATATCCACTCTTCAAATCTATCTTTGTGAAGTACTCAGCTCCACTCAAACAATCCATATTATCATCCATTCTCAGAAAGGGAAATCCATACTTGATGGTGATCTTGTTGATGGCTCTAGAATCTGTACACATCTGCCATTCCCCATCCTTCTTTGGTGCTAGTACTACAAGTACTACACATGGACTCAAACTCTCTCTGATCAATCCCTTTCACAACAACTCTTGCACTTGTCTGTTCAACTCTTCACTCTCTGTTGGAGTCATACGATGAGCTGCCTTATTTGGAAAACTGGCTCTAGGAATCAAGTCCATTTGATGACTAATCATTTTTATTGGAGGCAAACCTTCAGGTACGTTATCTGAAATAATAGCTTGAAACTCATTTAACAAATCTGAAACCTCTACAGGTACCTCAATAGTATTTTCTTTGTCAATTCTAGGGATCAATGCAAAACACATATGCTCATGCCTCATGCCTTTTAGGAACTTTCTTCCATCAACCAAACAAATTCTTGCATTACTGCATACATTTTCTTTTGTCTCTTTCAAGGGCTTCAACTTATGACAAACCCCATCCTTTGTCAAAGAATAGGTGTTGGAATGTCCATCATGTACTGCTCGTTGATCAAACTGCCACGGTTTTCCTAACAACATATGACAAACATCCATATGCATAATATCACACAATATCTCATCATGGTAATTTCCAATCTTGAACTTTACGAGACATTGTTCATTTACCAAGGCTTTATGGTCCTTCTGCAACCAAGCAATCTGATATGGGTTTGGATGCCTTCTTCTCTCCAATCGTAACTTACTAACCATTTGTTTTGAAACAAGGTTATCAATACTACCTCCATCAATAATAACATTGCAAACTTTACCTTCACACTTACATCTGGTGTGAAACAAATTCTTCCTTTGAGTTGGTTCATTCTCCTCATTCAGCAAGGCTCTTCTAGTAACAAAAACCTCTCCTCTTTTTGCATCCTCAAAATGTGAAAACTCAACATCTTCATCTACATGTGCAACTCGTGCATTACCCTTAGGTCTTCTATTTGACTTTCCTTGATGTTGAGGACACTCATAGGCTCTATGTCCTTCTCCACACTGGAAACAAGTTCCATGAAAGCCTTCTCTTCCCGGTCCTCATCTAGATCTTCCTTTTCCTCTTTAGTCTCCATTATTCTAATCACGGGGACGGTAGGTGTTATCTCCTTTTTGGTTCTGGCTGCTACTAGAGCGTTCACCCTTCTTTTGATCTTCATTTCGACCTCCATATGACCATTCACTGGTCTTTCCTCCATGGCCTCCACCTCAGTGTTTGTTCTCAAACCTCTTGTTCAGTTGTTCTTCAACCTTTAGAGAAAACTTATAAGTATCCTCAATGGTGGCCATTCTTACCGGTACCAATTCTTCTTGTATGCTTGACTTCAACCCGTTAATATAACGAGCAACTTTCTCATTATTTTCCTTAGAATGTCCTATTCGAATCAGGACCTTTTGAAATTCCTTTGTGTATTCTTTCACTGTCCTTGTTCCTTGCCTCAAGCTTTGCATCTTCTTGAGCAGCTCTAATTCATAATCGACTAGAATAAATTATTTATTCAATTTTGACACCATTATGTCCCATCCAAAAATTTTATCTTTCCCTTGTCTTCCTCTTTCTAACTGGATCTCTTTCCACCATATACTGACATGACCTTTCAATTTTTTCTTTGCAAACCTCACTCTGTGAGGATATTCAATCTCCTTAAACTCAAAAAATTCCTCCATATCATTGATCCAATCGATCAATTCTTTAGGATTTAGACTGCCAGTGAAAGTTGAAACCTTTATTTTAGGTCTCTTCTCAATGCTTGAGATCACTCACGACAATCTTCTTTCTCCAGGATCCATTGGATCCTGCTCTTCCTCTTCCATTTCCTCTTTGGTTTCATCTTCACTGTCATCTCTGTCTCATTGAACGTCTCTTCTTCGAACCTCTTGTTGCAAGGTTTCTAATTGCCTTTTAAGGGATTTGATTTAATCTCTAGGTGGATCTCTTCACCACCTTGGCCTCTACCTCTGCCATGCTGCACAAGTTTTGGAGGCATCTTGAACTCAATCCACACTCGCAGGTTCTACTACAACTGCCTCACATTTGACACATTGTTATAGGCTCAATAACTCCTGCTCTGGTACCACTTGATGAGGGCCAAGCCACCTGAAACCACACAAATCACAACAATAGACACCAACACAGAAGATGCAAGACAAAAAAATAACCCACTTTCAATTATTTTTAGATAATGAAATTACAGATTCAAAAATTACATGTTATAGCCTCATGGGTTTGATTCATTACAACATAATTAACTCATAAAATAAAATATATTATTCAGAGCCCAAAATTTGCACTATTGAAGCCACCTTCTACAACCCCCACTTAACCCTTTTTATTTTACCCAATAACCGCTTGTTGGCCTCCTCTAATAGTTCAATAACTAAGCCCTTAAAGCTGTAACTTAGAGATGAGATATTTGCACTAAGTAGTTATCTTGCTCATCATGAAGGTTCATTTCATTGTTAACCTAGGGATGTGAAATTGAAATGGGTTAGCACTGTCTGTGCACTAGGACTCAACTGTAGTCATCTTTATCCTATAACTAGAATGGGAACAGTACTGAAAATAAAATGCTTGAAAGGAATTAACATAAGTACTGAGCATGAATCAACAACTAAACTAAGCATCAACAACTAAATTGAAATGGATGACATAAACATAAATCTCAGCAAACAGACAAGAAGTTACTTTGTCTACCTTGGTTGCCAAAACAAACACAAAATAGAGTTCCAATGGCTGCAGGAACAAACATCTGCTAAGACCATAACTAATTACTGAACAAAAAAGTAACTCCTAACTGAATGGATGGAATTCTCACCAAGTGGCCCCCCTTGAATGAGTCTTCCCTAAGCTAACTCAGATGCAACAATCAAAATATCATTTTATTCATTGAAAACATGATTACATCATATCAACAATATGACTGTATTACTTGAAATTGAAAGTGCAACTACAATATTAGAACATCCAACCTTGTGAAAAGAGACATTTAATCATTATTTATAGAGGGAAAACTTCTAATTAACCCTAACTAACTAGGCAATCGACTCCAACAAAATAGGAGGACACCATTTATTAAAAGCATGAAAAGAGGAAGGAGGTTATGCATGTGCCAAATTTAGTCAAATCAGACTTGCCTCAACGAGGATCCAACATAGCAACACCTCCTAGATTTTCTCAACTAATAGACATGATCATTTAAGGGAAAGTTACAACTTCCACATGAGTTGGGAGTTTCCCTCCATTGACCTCTTTAATGACCATCTTTTTGACTTCTTTAGCAATCGACCAACTGGCATGAACTTCTTCCACCTCACAAGCTTCATTTATAGCTGCATCTTAATGTGAACCTGCATAATGACATTAGTGTGCACAAAAAAATTGTATATCCATAATCACCTTAGAATAACATTCATTCAATCACATGTAAATTAATATAGATATATCACATAGCAGGTTAATATTATCAAAATTTATAGGGATAAGTTCATGCTCAAGGTTCATAAATTTAGGGAAATAACATAGAGAGTGTCAATAACCAAGTGCTAAAGTCCCATAGTAATAACCATAAACATATGATAAACCCTATAAAAAATGAGTCATTAATTGGGCTCATCATCCCCCCCAACGTAATGATTTGCTAGTCCTCCAGCAGAGGGAACTCCATTCGTTTTCCTTGTCAAAGCTTTAAAGTCACCAATTTTTGTCTGTCCTTGATCAGCCTCTGCAGTATCTGAATTTGGATCCCAGTAGAACCCTTGCTTGCTTTCCAATTTGCCCCACCTTGGCCTCTCTGTATCTACGTCATATTGATAGGTTCTGTAATCTGTACTAGCCACAATAGAATGGGTGGCTGAAATATCAATGGGAGCCAATAGTGTTGCTTCATCCTCCCAAGATGTATGTACCTACCGCTTCATTTGCAAGCTGCATAATAATTCTGCAGGGAATGGGGTTCAACCTGTTTTAACTGATTTGGCCAATCATTCCATCTCTGTGATATATACCCCAATATTGTTTTTCTTGTAGTAGTAGCTATCTACTCATATTCCTGGTATGCTTTCTCTCTAACAGGCATGATCTTCTTTTTGTACTCTGGATTACACATAAGTCTTGCCATGTGTAGTAAATGTCTGAAGGATTACTTGATTGAACTCATAGAGATAATGGGGTATGGAGTTCTCTTTCTTTGTATATTTTGAACTGTTGCCCCTAGCTGATTTCATTTTGAATCCATGACATGAATTCCCTCAAGTGAATATCCCCAATGTATAACAATGGATTCCAGTCATGGTCATTAGGAACAACATAATTATGCAAGTACAATTCACATAGTAAATTTTTAACTTCAAGAGGAGAGGATTGGTAGGCTTGGAAAAACTCTTGTGGAGTTTCAATGGAAGGGTTTAAACCAGAAATGACCCTTGACAACTTGAAAGAAAGACGATTCTCCTTTAAATGCAGTGCATATACTCTTGGCGGAGTTCTACATGCTATCGTTTGTGGTATTAGAGCCACCACATTGTCTAGCTTATCCTTTAATGCAGTAATCTTTGCATTCTTCTCCTCAATTTTTGCATTTTTCTTATTGACTTCTTCCTATAGCTTGAGTTTTTCTTTATTCCATTCTTCCTCTTTCTTTTGCATTTCATTCCATAAGTTCGGGGCTACTGATGCCCGTGAAAAAGTAGGTATGTGCTTTCCTACTAGAATCTTTCCTTGCACTAGTTTGTTCTGTTCAAATTGCTCTGTTTGCAGTGGTTCTTGTTGTTCAACTTGCTCTGGTTGCAGTAGCTCCTGATTTTCATCCTGCTCTACAATAACAAGTTCTACCAATCCTATGTTTGCTTGTTCATCAAGAACTTCCCCCACTTCTATATTTCCCTGCCCCTTAGGAGCTTTTGACTCCTTCCTACGTTTCCCTCTAAATCTATGGCTCCTTTTTGGAGACACATCAGTAGCTGAGTTTTGACTTCTTTGGAGGGCTTTTATTTTTCTCAGTGGTTGTAGGATGACCAGTGTCTTCAGTTTTCCGCTTCTTAGGGCTAGGTTTTACTTTTTCTAGTTTTTGCTTCTTAGCCTTCCCTTTGCTAATTTTTGCTTTTCTCATTTGTGCTTCCTCTTTCCGAATGACAACCCTAGTGTGAACTGTAGTTTTAGGGAGAATATTGACATTAGGGTTCGAAGATGAACTATCTTCATCCAAATGATCTGATTAAGAGGAACCAATTTCTACTGCAGATTCTGCTACAGGAGGGTTTGTGCTAGAAGTTGAGGCTCCAAGAGTGGTTTTAGTAACCCCCTCATCACCACTAACCCTATGAGTTTGGGGTTGACCTCTAGGACCCACATTTTCTAATTTGAATTTATCAATTTTTAAAAATTCATCTCATGACATGTTGGAAAATTATTGCAAAGATTTCTCTACCAACAATTTAATCAAATAGTGATGGGAAACAAAGCTTTCCCTACCTTCTATGTCTCAGTTGCCATGATTGCAAGAAGGTTGTACAGGACGTTTGGCACGTTCATCCTCCTACCATGTGTCATGTGATTCAGAAGCTTGAAATGTATAGAATGAAGACATGATTGACGACTCTCATAGGTAATATATTTGATAATGTAAATAGTAACTTGTTTCCATTTTTCTGGCAGAGAAGTTCTCCATGTTCCTTGTTTGTCTACAACAAGTGGAGGATCACTAGGCTCGGTGATTTTTTCCCTAGCTGATCTAGCATCTCTAGAAGCAGGGTAGGGTTCTCCTTCAACAAACAATCCTGTTACTTCGGAAATCCTCTCTTTAGTGGCTATAAGTTCTAGCCCTTTCACCATTTCCTTACCATCAAAAGGTGTTTGTGCAAATTCCAAAGCAATGTCGTCATTGAAACTATCTAGTTTCAAAAAGTATTCTAACCATCCATAAGTTCTGAATTCGGCCAAAGAGAGTGCATCCTATAGGATCACCTAGTGAACTGTAGGTTCATTTCTAATCAGTTGACCTCCCATTACTTCTACTCACAATCTAGCAAACACCTTTGCAGAGACTTCTTTCCTGCAATCCTTCTTTTGAAAACCCAATTTCTTTTCCTGCTTCCTCCAACTCTTCACCAGTACTAACGCCAATGTCATATGACTCTTCAATTTACCTTTTTGGTGGCATTATGGCTATGAGTAAGGTATTAAAGAAGACATAAAAGAGGGGTATCATCAAAGAAAATGGCGACGACTTAGTGTCATATCATACATGCAAGATGTCACTTCAACTATATCATTTCAAATTTGCTGCTATGTTGGCGCATGAATGGCATGTGTGACATGTGGACACGTGGGTTCACACTCCCCCCAACCTAAATAAAAACATGTGTCCACACAGTCTTGGATGTAGTTAGGATGTGACAATGCAGAGTAATAATATGTGCTATATAAAATACCAACATTAAAGTACAATGATTAAAAAAATGCATTTAAGATAATTAAGATCCATCAAGTTGTTATGCACGTACCTGAAAAGTTGGAGTGTCTTTTGCAAAGAATGTGGAAGGAAGTACCATTCACTAGAAAAGTACGTTGAGCTATTAAATGAAGTGATGATGGAGTGAAGTGATGGTGGGATGATGGTGAAGTGGTGGTGGAGTTATGGAAGAGAGAGAAAGGATGAAGATGGATGGGTGGGAAAGTTTATTGATGGAGAAGTTAATTCCCACAAAAAGTGGAAAACTTTATTATGATTGCATGTGTACCTTTGACTAGTCCAAAGGATGGACACTAGGTCCGCTTCCTTTGGCTACGGGTAAGTCTTTGATCTGGTATTCAATAAATTGTTACATGAACTCTTGTTTGGAAGCCAGTTTATGGTATAACTTGAGATGATGAACATTGACCAAGAGCTTGAATCTGATAGGATTAATTGTTGTAAGCTGAACAACACCATTGAAGAAGACCTCTACAACCTCATATGGTCCCAACTGCTGCTCTTGACTAAGCTTGTTATTAATATTCAAATGTTTCCCTTTTGAAACTTGTACTTGTGTGGTCAACTCAATCATGGTTGTTTCACTTATGCTTGGAATTTTTAATTCATGTGGCAACAATGTATGAAGCATATCTATTGTTACAAGAAATTCAGGTGCAGGAGGAGCAAGCAGAAGTGTCTACAATGGACATGCAAAACCAAATTCATGAGTGGATTCTTCATGTGCTTCACAATGGTTTTGAATTATATGGGATAATATTTCATCTTCTTCTTGAAGCTGCATAAAAGGACTTTTTCCTATCATCATGAGTTGTGCCACTGAATTGACCTCCTCGGCCTCTTCTCCGACATGTGGCCATATGGGGTTTTCTATATCATGGAATGGTTGAGCAAGAGGATAAAGGACAAGATTTTTAGTGCTTCTCCCATCATAAATAGTCATGTCCCCTGACCAACATCCAATGTAAGCATCTCTTGTAGCTAACCATGGCCTACCCAGGATAGTGGGATACCCTCCTAATGTAGCTTTAGGGGAAAGGATCATGAAATATAATGGATATTCCCAAGAGTCTAGAGTAACAACAAGGTCTTCTACTATACCATCTGGTTTGATAGTGGAACTATCAGCAAGCTACAAGACAGTAGGAGTAGGTTTCATATTTGCAACATTCAATTGCTTCAGGATATCCTTAGTCATCACATTGATCGCTGCTCCCAAGTCTATTAGAGCATTCTTTACTTGGACCCCATTGATGATGACTCCAACTAAAGAACTACCTTAGTATATTTAGGAACAATGACTTTCTCAAGCATGATGTTTGCCAACTGCCCCACCACATGAATGGTAGTGGGGTCCTTTTTCCTCAAATTTTTGACATATGCTTCCTTGATTGCGTTACTATATATGGGGACATCTTTTATGGCCTAGAAAAAGGGTGTCTTGACACATATGTGTTTCAATTGATCCAAAATATCAAAGGTTGTTTCTTCCATTTCTTCATTTTGCTTAACAACTTCTAACCTTTGAGGAAAAGGTGGGTCTTGGTCAGACTGCTGAAATGGTTTAGGATTCTTAGGCACAGTTGATTGAATAGGGACATTTTGATGCTCTTCTTCTTCCACATGAAGCTTTGTGATAATAGGAGTGGAAGGAGATGACAAAGGGGTTCTTGAATGTAGATGAATATCACTCACACTCACAACATATGTAAGAAATTGGTTAGGATCTGCGGAGTAGACTGGTTGTTGTTGTGGTTTGTTATTTGGGTTAGGTATGGTTTGAGCTAGTAATTGAGTAGGTCTAGGTGTTTTGGAGTTTGAGTTAGGAGGAGGAGGCATTATGGTAGGTTGCTGAAGCTGTGGAAGTGGATGCATGTAACTAGTTGTCTAGTTTGGCCATTGTTGACCTTCCCTCCATTGGGATGTCTATTGCCAGTTTCCTGGAGGTTGTTGCCAATTCCCCTAGAATTGCTGCCACTTAGGTGGAGATTTTTGGTAATTGAGCCAAGTATTTGGAGGGTTGTTCCAAGGCCGAGGTGGATAGCCTCCAAAGTTTGATGTGTATGGGGGTTGCCATTGATTACCAGATGCATAAGAATTCAAATAAGGTCCATTAAAAGATGATGGATCTGGTAGCATACCTTGTCTCGGAGCCCATGGTCTTCTTTGTGCAATGTAGTAAACTTGATCATCATCACCCTGGATTGGCTTGAATTATGGTGGAATTTGCTTACTGTCAATGTTGGCTACTATTTTACATTTGCAGTCCTTCTTCTTTTGTCTATAATGAGGGCAATAATCTGCCAACATTGCCTTTGCCTCCTCATGTTTCTTCTTTGCTTGAAGTGTATCTAGCTGAGTAGGAATATTGTTTATGATAGCCTACTTGAAATCTGCCAACAAATGAGTAATTTCCATCCTTGAAACTCCATTACTGGAGGATTTACGCATAGAAGATTGGTACCTTCTTCCTTTCTTTAGAGTTTCCATTGAGTAATTCTGACATATCTTCTTAATATCATCCCAGGGAACTAGGGTGATATATCCTCCTCCTATTAGGTCCAAAGCATCAATGCAATTTTTCATTGATCCCTTTGAGGAAGAGCAACTTTTGAGACTCTTCATTGAGTGCATGATGTGGAGATTTCTGTAGGAAAAATAGGAACCTTGAAATATAGTCCTCCAAACTTTCATTTTCCTTCTCTTGCATCCTAAATATATCATCTCCTCTCATATCATTTCCCCTACAATATTCTTTATACTTCTCAAGAAACTTTGTTTTCATATCATCCCAAGTCTCTACAATATTCCTACTTAAGCTCATAAACCATCTTAATGAAAATTCTTTCAAGGTAGTAGGAAACAATTTAAGCCTATGAGCATCAGTAGTGTAATCATAGCTTCTACAGATGATATCAAACTCAAACAAGAAAGTGTCAAGGCCCTCTATTACAATCCCATAGAATTTAGGAAGAACTGAAGCATGGATGTTCTTGAGGTTATCAACTTCATTCTGGTGGGTGATAGGAAATGAAAAAGATGGTTGGTTAAATCTATTTGGATTTGGACCACCATATTTGCTTGATGCAGTGCCAAAGAAAATGGATTCTCAATCAAGTTTTGGGCTGTAGACACATAAAAATGACCGAGGCTTGCAAACTATATTTTCACCACTTTTGTCCTAGCATAATTATGACATTTAATTATGTCATTGGTCCACATTCAACTATTAATTAAATAATACATTATTATTTAATTAATTCATGTCTCTTTTATTCTTCATGATTATTAAATAAATAAATTTTATTTATTTATTAAATACGTCATTAATTGTCTAAGTCTTCCCCTAATTAAATAAATTTCTTAATTTATTTAATTACTTTTCTTCATTTATTTCTTCTTGATTATTAAATAAATAAATAAAATTTATTTATTTAATATGTCACTAATTCTCATAATTAAATGAATTTATTACTTTATTTAATTATTAATCACATCCTCTAAATTAAATAATTATCTTTAATTATTTAATTATCAAAATTAACATTTTCCTCATTTTAAATAAATAAAATCATTTAAAATGATATCACATTCTTGACTGAGAGTTCATTTTAGTAAATAATCTGAAAATCGATTATTTATTATCTCACAAAATCCATATTTTGAATTAATTTAATTCAAAATGGTAACTTTCTTCCAAAAATCAAGTAATTGAGCAAATTATTGATTTTCCAAATTTGATCTTCAGTTCAACTCTTATCTTCTTGATTTTTTGAATCTCACAAATCAGGTAGTCTTTATCTTCTTGATTTTCAAAAATCTTTATTTTTCTAATTAATTATCTCATCCATTCTCCACCGCCGATTTGATTTTCTCAAATGACATCTCGACCACTCAATTAATGATTTTACCCTAACCCTGATTAGGGATTTTCACATTAGATCTTGTCCTCTAATTTTAGGTTTATGTCAAAAGTCGATCTCGTCCGTCCATCCAAAATTGCATTTTCTATAAAATGCCAATTTTGCTCACATTTTCGACTAGTCAGACTTACACTCATTCTTAGATATTGTAGCATTTTATTCTCGTATGGTGATTTCATCAAGTTTTAGACATTTCTTGGCATAGGCATTTTAGTCATTTTCTTATAGGCATAGACATATGTTTAAAATCCTTCAAAGCTTGTTTAGGACTTCGTCATAGTCATTGCTCGTACATTCAATCTGAGGGAAACATTTGCAACAAGTTAGAAGGTACTATCAAGGGGAATCATGGAAACTCCTACGAATGACAGGTATAATCATTTTATTTGTTTTTAGTTTTCATTGTACTTGATAGGTTCTTTGGGTTTTGCATGCTTTATTGATTTAATTAATCTAACCTAAAATTTACCCTTAGAAACATTGGTGAACCCGACGTCATTATTTCCTTTTTTTTTCGTACTTTTTTTTGTGTTTTCTGTCCTTTTTTTTTGTAGGTACAAGTACGGAACAACGCATTTGCATTTTCCCACGCTGCATTTGATGCGTCGCGACGCATTCGACAGACAAAATGATGCAATTGCTCTGAGGTGACACATACGCAGTATGAAACGCCGCATTCGACAGAATCGTGACGCATTTGCCTGTTAGACCACAACGCATTTGCCTGCCAGACTGCGATGCATCTGCCTGGTGAATTTTCTTCCCTTTGGCTTTTAGGTTTCTGTCCTTTTCTGTTTACATCCCGTTTTTTGTCTTTCTATTATTTTCTATTTAGCATACTATTTTCCTTTTCTAGCATAGGTATTTCATGTTACTAATCCAGGTTTGCAACATGTGGCATTGGAATTTTTCGTGGGTCAAAGACATATATTCAAACTACTGACATGTGATTTTGCAGCTACGTTTGTCAAAGATTTATCTCTCAAACCACTTGTTTGCAATTTTTAATTTAGGAACATTTCCTTTGGTGCTTTAAAATGAAATTTGTTTGCAAAGTGTTTGATTGTGTTTGAACAAATGGTAGGTGATTATGCTCTCACCTTGTGAAAACTTGGTGATCAGAAAACCAGACCCATTTTATCTGTTATACACCCTTAAGACTTAGTAATCAAAGTATCCTCTCCCTTTGTGCTTTCCGACGATCCTGGGTGTAAGAGAAACGGTTACTGACTCTAGAACTTGGGCTTGTTCTGGTGGGAAAAAGTACTCACCCTAGGACGACTTAGACCGGTAGCACCTTGAACCCGAGGGACTTCCAGCCGGTATATAAAAGTGGATTCTTGGGGAAAGCCCAAGAATCACGCATATGGTTCCGACGAGATGGATCTGAAAGGGGACTCTCGCCGCATGGATCATGCCCTACGAACAAAATGCCCTTACAAAACACCTATTGTTTTAGAGACCAACCATTTTTTTCAGCCATTGCTTGGTATAGTGCAGGGTAAAGTATCATGCCCGAAGACACTCACTACTGATCCCCTTGAGTAGAGATAGAAATTCTTGGGAAGTGACTACCCAAGAATATGAAGTTGGTGTGCCTGAATGACGTTAATGAGCCGTGGAGGGGAGCCAGTGCCACCAAACTTCTAAGCTATCCTCTCTCGAGAAGGAAAGGTGTTTAGCACCAATCCAGGGTATATCGGTGGGCTATATCAAGTATACAAACCCTTGGCCTATTGGCCTATTAGGATTGTGCTTGTCTCATGTGCGTTTGCATACACCAAAACATCGTGCTTGCCAAGTGTTTGTTGGTTACTTAAACAAAACAAACATCGCTCAAACATCAGGAAACAAATCACCAACCTTTCAACAATTCAGGTTTTTGACCACAAACATCAAAATTTGACCTTTTAATATTTTGCACCGCATTTGACAAAACGCAATCGCTCTGTTGCAACGCATTTGCCAAATTTTGCAACGCATTAGATCGGTTAAACTGCATTTTCCATTCAAAACACCGCATTTGTCTACATCGCGACGCATGTGAACCTCACAGAATCACATTTGCAAAACTTAGTCGCATTTGTCAGTCCCAGAGCCGCATTCACTTAAACCGAAACACATTTGAAATAATGTGACGCATTTGAGGTCTCAAATGATGCATTTTCCTGATAGAAGCAAAATCTTCATACAAAGTCCAAACTAAGTCTAAACTCTGTCAATCTTTTGTCAAACATTGTTTCCAAGGGGATTATGTCAGAAACCAACTTTGAAATTGCTCAAAATTTTCAACCATTAGTTTGCATTCATGACCATAGGCTTCATCCTTCAAATTTTAGTTACATACATTAGGCATTAGCTTTACCCTAGGTTTTCATCCTTGCATACTTTGAATTAGGCTAGTCTCAGCACAACTTGCAACACCATTGCTTTCAAAACTAGGTTATCTTGGACTTAATCATCATTCCATTTTTCAGTCATTGTCCCTTTTGTGAGGTTTTCCAACTCAACAGTCTAGTTAGGAAAACCCACTAGTCATCTTGACCTCGTCATTTTGTCATTTTCAATAAGTCCTTTAGTAACCAAAATCGAAAACAAAGATTGAGCTTAGGAGTGTTTAGGTATCCTTTTCTCCAAATTGCATTCTAGTTTATATCTTGCATACTTTATTCCCACAAATACAAAATTATTATTCATCCTAGTCGTCATTTTGAACTTAGACCTTGCATTTATCATATTAAGTCCTTAGTCAACATTACCATCTTAGTCCTCATTCGACATTTTGGCTTTGACAACCTCGTCATCTTACATCAATCTTTTCCATAGGCAAACATCATTATCACCTAGTCAGCCTAGTTGGCATTTTCTTTAGAAAACATAGCCTTGCGTTTTCATCTTTTATCGAAAGTCCAAAAAAAAAACATAGGCTGTCATCATCTTCACATTTAGTTGTCATTCTCATCATTTTCGTTTGAGTAATCTCATTTTATGGTGGAAACTAGACTCCAAAGACAAAAACGACAAATGACAAATTTTGGACAAGACTCCACTTCCAATGTTAACAATCACACGTATGACCCAAATTAGATATTTGACGACCCATTTGGCAACACGAATACCCAACCTCTCACGACCATACCATCTTCATCAAACAGTCCTTTTGAACCATTCTTACGTAGGGATGAATATGGACAAATACTTGAGGAAAACTTAGAGGTAGTAGCACAAGATCCAGAGGCGGCCTACTTTGTAGAACAAATGGTCTTATATGATAGAGACATATATTTGGCTATAATTTTAAGTCAAGGCGCTAAATTACCTCAAGGGTTCGACATTGATACCTTGAGATTGACATCTCCTGCCAATAACGTCAACAATACGCATAACATGTCAAATAGTGGTCAACCTCCAAACACCACAAGCAATACCTTCTTTGATGCTACCTCGCAAAATGTCACAATGACCATGAGTGCTACCTCCAACATTCCAAAAAACTCCAATTCAATAAACGCTACATCCATTGGAGGATCACAATCCGTCATAGTGCCCACAATATCCACAACACCGTCACAATCGGCTGGAACTACCTTTGGATCCTCGACAGTATGGGAAAGTTATTCCAATCCTCTCTTTACCACTACGGTAAATGCCATGGGGGCATCATCAAGCCATAAAAATCCCCCATTTATAACTACATCTAATACCATGAGTACATCTTCATCATATCCTCTCATTGGTATCTCACAAAATCCTTTGGGTGGAGGCAAATGATGTATATTTATTCAAGGTCAACAACAAAACGTTAACACGTCAACACAGTCAAATGCCATCACCTCCCAAGGACAAAATATGACCATTCCCCTTGTACAAACCCAACAATTTGGACAAGGTAGTCAAAACACACAGCCCATGGCATCATTCGCACACCAAAATATTCATGGTCGCCATATTCCCTAAATATCGACCCAAATGGCTGGGGGACACATCCCAACATACTCATCTCATATTCATACTCACCAACATACCCCCAATCCAAACTTTCAATATCACCAACACACAAATCAAAACGTATCACACATATTACAACAATCCATCCCCCAACAACATGCCAACATCCACTCACAACAAATGGGGACCTATGGCGTACCAATCAATCCTATGTATGGGACCAAAAATGACCCTATAATCGATGCCTTACAAGAAAAACTGATGGGTCTAGAGAAGACCATATAAAATATATAGATATCCGGCAAGAAATCAGAAGTGTCATATGATCTATCTATATATCCCTTCGACATGAACTTATACATGCCACCATTTCCTCCGGGATATGTGTCACCTAATTTTACCAAGTATAGAGGAAAGAAAAACTCTATCAAACATGTCCGAGAATTTGCAACCAATTGTATGGACATCACTTATGAACAAACGTACTTGATGAGACTCTTTTCTAAAAGTCTCACAGGTCCTACCCTTGAATGGTTTTCCACTCAAAAGGATATCCAAACATGGGATGAATTTAAACAAAAATTCATAAAAAATTACGCGTACAACATTGACATGGACACCTCTATTACTAGCTTATGCAATCTCACACAAGAGGATGCTGGTGAAACATTCATCCCATTCTTTCAAAAATGGAGAAGTCTAGCTAGTCAGTGTCACATCGACATACCCAAAAAGGAAAAGATGGACATGTTCGTTCAAACACTTCTAGGACCCTTAAAATATTCATTACAAGTACATTGTTGCACAACCTTCACAGACCTAGTCGAAAATGGTGTCCAAATTGAGAAAGCCCTTATCACAAAGGGAGAGCTAAGATACGGTCCTAAAAACACAAACACAAATCCTCCCACTCACAAAAATAAGTACTGGGTCAAAAATAAACTCTTTACAAATGACGATGTTGTTGATGCCAAGGTTGTAAACACTATGGGTACTATACTCACTCTAAAAGGGTTTCAACCGCAAAACAAACCAACAACAATATCGACACCCCCTACCAATGTCCCCCCAAACAACCAAAGTAGCCAAAATAATCAAGGACAATACCGTCAGATGAGACAATTCCCTAGGGGTCGCACATACACTCCCTTGGGTGAGCCCATTGAGGAAGTCCTCAAGAAATGCCTTCAGAATGACGTCATCACACTTCAAGAACCAAAACCATATGACCCAGGACAATTCAAACCAGCATGGTGGGACAATAATGCATTTTGCGATTATCATCGGGCAAAAGGACATAAAACTTCTTCCTGTTGACAACTGAAAAATATGGTACAAGATCTTATCGAGAATCATATCATTGAGGTAGGTGGACCACAATTTGCCTCTAATTCAGATCATACCATTCATAAGAACCCATTGCAAGACCATGGTTCTAATAATGCTTCCACCTTAGGTCCAAAGATAAACAATAATCAAGCCAATTTCGCCCGCACCAAGTATGACTATTCTAGTGGAACCACTATAAACAATATTCGAACTGATAATGAATGTGTCCATACCATCACAGTCAAGAGAGCACCCCAATGCAATGCTACTACTCGAAGTGGCAAGGTCACTATAGCTGGTCTGCCTCCCGCTAGGCAACCTAAGATTACCATAGCTGGTCTATCTCCTAGGCAGTCACAACCCGCCTCGACCACAAAGTAGTGGCAACCAAAGAGTCAGTTTAACCTTATCGACCAGCTTGGAAAAAATCCTGCGCAGATTTCCATACTTGAGCTACTTCGCATTGCTCCCACGCATAAGGCTATCCTAAATAAAACCTTGCAAGAGTCATCCATTCCTAAGGATATTGATGTCAACCAATTTGAGACAATGGTGGGATATCTCACTACGCCTCACCACATCACCTTTTCTGATCAAGACTACTCGTCACCTAAGACTAACCATAACGATGCATTACACATTGAAAATTTCGTCCATAAGCACAAGGTCAGATGAATTTTAGTAGATGGTGGAGTAGGATTGAACATATGCTCCTTGAAACTGGTTAAGGCTCTAGGATTTTCTGATGCATGTGTAGATCCTACAAAGAGTATAGTAATAAAGGAATATGATGACGAAGAATGTTCCTCTAGAGGCGTTATTTCTCTTCCTATCCGAGTGGGACCAGTCATTGTGGATACAACTTGCTAGGTCCTGGATTTAGAATTACCTTACAACATCTTGCTCGGTCGCCCATGGATTCATTCCCTAAAAGTTGTTCCATACACATATCACCAATGATTAAAATTCCCATTTGATGGCACGAAGATCACCATATATGGCAACCTCGACCCTTTTCAACATTGCACCAACCTAAGGGGAATTTTTGAAAGCTGAGTGACCATCAACCGAGAAGCTCCTAGCTCCTCTTCTTCCAAATACATTGACCCATCCACACTCGCATCATCTTCCATGACCATTCCGTCCACATCTTCCACTATGCCACCATCTTCCACACTTACTAAGGCTGAGACCACTGTCAAGATCTAGGACCTCGGCTGTGGAGAATTCAAACCGCATACAACATATTTCATCACAACAATACCCAAGTCTCCGAAGGTCTATGGTCGGCCATGTTTTAGAATGGAACCCAAAGAAATTTTCAAAGTTCCACCTAAAACAGTTTTCATAAAATGGGGAGACATGAGTAACAAGGACCTGGCTGATATTACAGGATGGCTCTATAAAGATATGGCCGATCTACCCCCATTACCAGTTAAGAAATATGGCAAGGGATATGACATGATGAAGGCCAAAGGTTACGATGGAACTAGTGGCCTAGGCAGAAATATTTAAATGAATGAAGAGATCCTATAGAACCTTTCAAAATACCAAAGTATCTTGGCTTAGGGTATGGATTGCCTGAAAATGATGACCGACGTACTAGTGGAATTTCAAGTGAGTGCGTACATGCTTCGGAAAGTGTCGGGACCGCTAAGGAAACCTTCACCAAAACTAACTCCCAAGAGTGGGAATTTGGCTCCCAAATATCCATAAGTGACTATTGCCTCAATGATTTGTTCCTTGAAGATGGGGAACTGACCTCTGAACAAATTTTTTGGCAAACATTCAAAATCGATTAGGCACCGAACAATCACACTCCCATTACCATCTCCCATGACATACAAAACCCACCATCTGAGTCCCTTCAGTCCAATCCATCTGAGTTACCAAATGACACTGACAACCGTGACTCTAAGTCCTTCACCCCTTATTTTGACAACGAATATGAGACTAGTGAAGGGGAATATTGGATTAGAGTTTGATGTGGAATTGGATGATGATAATTTCATCTACAATATCTCTAAATCCATCTGTATGCTTTCCGCATCCTCCCCTCAATTCACCAATGCTGACGATGGCATCTCCCTAGTCTATCCTCAATTAATATATTGGGACCAACAAGGCCCGCCAGTCCTGGAAAACTTTTAGAATGATGAGGCCATTGTAGAGTTTATGGGATTATGTGAGGGAATACCCAGTGGTGATCACAAGGCAAGATTCACTATTGACCTAGACTGTGCGGCTTACTTTGGCGAGACTGCTCCATCCTCTAGTCACAAAATTAAAAATAAAAATAAAACAAAAAATGAAACGTCTTTAGGTGAAAACCGAAAGGCACCTTCTGACGACAAAAAAGTAAAAACAAAGGATGTTTCTGCGGGTGAAAACCTCTTCGAGGCGCCCAAAGATGGAGGATTGGACTTTCTTCCCATAACTCAAGAGAAATCAGCTATGCTCATAGAAGACACCATGGAAGACAACATATCAATAACAGAAGATCCCAAAATGGTCCTCTTTGTAGCATCTCTGACTGAAGAAGAGAAACTAAAATTTCACAAATTCTTTGCCGACCGTAAGATCAACTTTGCATGGTCCTATGCCGACATGCCAGGACTAGACCCAAAACTTGTTCTACACCATCTGCCATTATTTCCAAATGCCAAACCAGTTAAACATAAGTTACGAAAAATGCATCCTCAGGTCGCTCTACTGGTCAGGGCTGAATTGAAGAAACTTCTAGATGCTGCGTTCATACGGTCTATTGATTATGCGGAATGGATATGTAACCTTGTGCCAGTAACAAAGCCAAATGGAATGATCTGAGTCTGCATAGATTTTAGAGACTTAAACAAGGCATGTCCAAAGGATGACTTTCCTTTGCCAAATATTGATATCATAGTTGATCTCATAGTAGGATACGAGATGTTGTCCCTCATGGATGGTTTCTCTGGCTACAATCAAATTCGCATTGCCCCAAAAGACCAACATAAAACGAAATTCACTTGCCCTTGGGGTACATACTGTTGGAATGTCATGCCGTTTGGTCTTAAAAATGCAGGCGCTACGTATCAGAGAGAAATGACCACAATATTTCACGACATGATGCATAAAATAATGGAAGATTATGTTGATGACCTTTTGGCTAAATTGCTAACAAGAAAAGATCATCTGAAGGTGTTAGACACAATTTTCAAGAGACTAGAAGAATACAAAGTCCGATTGAACCCAAAAAAATGTGTCTTTGGCGTAACATCAGGGAAAATCTTGGGATACATAGTTTCTCGTAGAGGCATTAAGGTCGATCCAACAAAAGTCAAAGCCATCATGGACATGCCTCCTCCCAGAGGAATAAGCGAACTCAGGACTCTACAAGGTAGGTTGCAGTCTATTCGGCGCTTCATAGCCCAATTGGTTGATAAATGCCATCCATTCTAATATCTTCTGCGCAAAGGTATCCCCTTTGTGTGGACAGATAAATGCCAAGAAGCCTTTCA
Organism: Sequoia sempervirens; assembly: GCA_007258455.2. Lineage (NCBI taxonomy): Eukaryota > Viridiplantae > Streptophyta > Pinopsida > Cupressales > Cupressaceae > Sequoia > Sequoia sempervirens. Next base: position 280,800,198 of record VDFB02058242.1, on the reverse strand, counting down.
GTAAATAAAAGACTACCTATTGTCATCGCCAATCCTTATGCCTCCCATTCAAGGAAATCCTTTAATATTATACATCTCTCCCACTACTTCAACACTGGGGGCATTACTAGCACAAAATGACCAAGAAGAAAAAGAAAGAGCTATATATATTACATCATTCAGACATTGGTTGGGTATGAACTGAACTACACATCAATTGAACGGGCTTGTCTAGCTGTGGTCTTTGCAGCACAAAAGCTAAGACATTATATGTTAAGCCATTAGACACAACTAGCAGCAAAGATCGACCCCCTCAAATATTTGTTAAGTTGGGAAATATTAACAGGATGTCTGGAAAAATGGGTCATGATTCTGAGCGAATATGATATTCAATATGCAGAAAGAAAGGCAATAAAAGGACAAGTCATAGCAGACCAGCTGGTGGACACACCCTTACAAAATGATCACCCGTTAGTGGCAGATTTTCCAGATGAGTCGATATTCCATACGGAACCGAAGTCACCTTGGAGACTCTACTTTGACGGATCAAACACAAATCATGGCTCGGGGGTAGGGATCTTGTTCATCACCCCTCAAGGAGACTCCATTCCTAAGTCTTTCCGCATAGCTTTTCCATGCACAAATAATGTGGCGGAATACGAGGCACTGGTTATGAGACTTAGGATGGCAATAAAATGGAAAATCAGAACACTGCATGTCTATGGGGATTCTCAGTTGGTCATCAACCAGGTTAATGATGACTACGACACAAAAGATGAGAAAATGATGCCCTACAAACAAATGGTTGCTAGTTTTCAAACGTACTTTCATATGGCGAATTTTGAACAAGTTCCAAGAGCACAGAACAAAGTAGCAGATGCAATGGCTACAATAGGCTCTCTTCTCAACATCCCAAGCAATATGCCTCAGCTAGAATTCCTAATAGAACAATTGTTGGTTCTGGCATATGACATTCCTGAATCAGAAATGGTTTGTGAACTTGTTGGTCCCGATTCTCCTTGGTACCAAGAGATTTATGACTACCTTAAGTCCTAAACCCTTCCATCTAATTTATCCAATAACCAAAGGAAGTCTTTTATTCGAAAAGCTGCAAGATATGCCATTGTTAGTGACACCCTTTACTGCCATAGCCTTGACGACACCCTCCTTAGATGTCTCGACACCAACGAAGCACATACAACCTTACGCAAAGTACATGAGGGTATATGTGGGTCTCATTTGAGTGGTCCTACTCTGGCCAAGAAGATAACGAGACTTGGGTACTATTGGTCGACCATTGAAAAAGATGCAATAGAATATGTCAAGACTTGTTGCCAATGCCAGATCCATAGTGATTTGATTCACGCTCCAACGTAGGAACTTCAGCAGATCACTTCTCCTTGGCCCTTTGCACAATGGGGACTTGACCTTGTGGGCAAGATTCACCCTACCTCGTCCAATGGCCATAAATTCATCATCACCTCCACTGAGTATTTTATGAAGTGGATCGAAGCCATCCCTCTAACATACATAATAAGCAAACAAATATCCAAATTCATTCTTAACTATATCATTTTTCGGTATGGCCTTATGCAGTCCATCATCACTGAAAACGGACGTCCATTTAAAAACCAAGACGTTCGTGAGTTATGTGAGCAATTTCATATCCAACACCATTTTTCCTCTCTGTATTACTCACAAGGAAACGGTCAAGCTGAGGCGTCAAATAAAACCATTATTAAAATCCTGAAAAAGACTGTCAATGGCGTTGGCTGTGATTGGCATATTCAACTCAACCCTGCTCTGTGGGATTACCACACCAGCATTCGCATGCCTACTGGAGCCACTCCATTTGCCTTGGTCTTTGGAGCTGAGGCCATCTTGCCCATTGAGGTTGGAATTCCTTCTTTACGAGTCTCCTTGAAAGGTTTGACCGATGATGAGGAGTATAGACAGTCGCGCCTACACGAGATGGAAATGTTAGAGGAAAGAAGGAAAAATTCCCTGAACCATCTACAAGCGTATCAGAACCGTCTCTGTTGCAGTTACAATAAGAAAGTCATGGTCAGGAAGTTTGACATTGGCAACTTAGTACTCATACAGAACCCTAAGAACCAGGCTAACAGAGAAAAGCCAAGCAAGTTTGAACCAAACTGGTTGGGTCCTTATGTCATCGTATCTTCTTTTGGTTCTGGAGCATATCAAATAGCTACCCCAGATGGTGAACAAATGACAGAGCCTATCAATAGTCTACATCTCTGAAAGTTCTATGCATAGCATCAAAAGATTGAGCTGAGAACCTTAAAATACAAAAAAAATGGAAAATGGTAAAAAATTATTGCCTTGATGAAAACCTGGCAAACAGGCATCTTGGTGGCACCAAAAAAATTGAAAAATGACAAAAATAGTAAAGAGAAATAATTCGTCCAATAGTGAAAACCTGGCAAACAGACGCTTTGGATAAGTACCATGGTGAAAACCTAGCAAACATGCACCATGCATAGTCAATCATTGCTCGACCATTTATTATTACTATATCTTCCTAAGCCTAGGATGGAACACATTTCCCGTCACTATCGCGACACTCGCCATGACATCATACCCTTCCTCTCATGGTTGATAAATGGTTGACATCAAGTCCTGTATCTTGTCCATCTGGCATCCCATGAGTATCTCTTTCACGTACCTTAAATTGGCTAAGTCTTGGACTTGACTAGTGGAAAATTTTGATTATGTGACGACAGTAGTAAAATGTCTTGAAAAAAGCAAAAAGAATCATAAAAGTCCTGAAAAAAGCCAAAAACAATCATAAAAGTCTTGAAAAAAGCCAAAAAAAATCGTAAAAGTCTTGAAAAAAGCCAAAAACATTATAAAAAGTCTTGAAAAAAAAGCCAAAAACATCATAAAAAGTCCTGAAAAAAGACAAAAACATTGTAAAATGTCTTGAAAAGAAGACAAAAACATTATAAAATGTCCCGAAGAAAGACCAAAACATTGCAAAGTGTCCTAAAGAAAGATCTAAACAAGCGAAAAATGTCCTGAAGAAACCACATGAAATGCCAAACCGTCTCGAAATCACAAAAATGGAGTCATTCCTTGTCAAGTTCGTCAAAACAATTAGTCTTGGTCATTTGTCCGAACTACGTTGTCTCTGCGCATTTGCTACATAGGAAAGACTTATCTTTGAGTCCCCGAGACATTAGGTCAGTCCTTTTACATATGTCCAAATAAAATCATGATTCAATCTTTGGTCATCAAGACAAATTCATTGGTCGTGTCGAACTACGAGGTCTCTGAGTGTATGACGTAGGCAAGACCATCTGTCGATGAGCCCCCGAGGCCGTACTAGGTCAGTCCATTAGGGTTCATGGCACTACACTGACACACATGTCAAGAGTTTATAGGTTATAACAAATAATTAAAGAAAAGTATGGCAATCATTTGTTCAAACATGACAATCACATCAACATGACGTATCATCATTAGGTCAAATTTCAGTCAAACTCTGTCAAACTATCAACTCTTGGTTATTCTTTCAGATGAGTCCCTCTGAAGAATAGCCTCAGTCATTTATGCCTTACGATGTGTCCTTCCTAGGCATCTTCATTAGCATCCGACATTTTGAGGGATCCTTTTGACATTTAAGGATCACTCTTCTCGACATCAAAGTTCTTTCAGATATGTCCTTCTGAAAAACAAACTCTATCATTTGTGCCTTAGGATGTGTCCTTCCTAGGCATCATCATTGTCATCCGACATTTTTGGGGAATCCCTTTTCGCATTTAGGGACCAATCCTCTCGACATCAACATTATTCAGGATGTGTCCTTCCTGAATTTGGCAATCTTCGACATTTCATCATCTTGACATCATCAAAATCTTGACACCCTGGCATCTCGACATCATTAGACCTGAAATCTCGACATTAAGACACTCAACATCCAGACACACTCGGCAAACACTTGGCACTTGTCTTTTGGCTTTCATCATGTTACTAGTTTTTCAGCGAGATCTTGACAACAGGGTTTAGAAAAGCAGCGACGTATCATGATTGTCTTATCTTGTCTTTTGGCTTTCATCATGTTACTAGTTTTTCAGCGAGATCCTGACAACAAGATTTAGAAAAACAACAACGTATCATGGTTGTCTTATCTTGTCTTTGGGTTTTTATTATGATGTTACTAGTTTTTTAGTGAGATCCCAACAACAGGATTTGGAGAAGCAACGACGTATCATGACGTTTGTGTTGTCTCTTGACACGCATGTTACTAGTTTCTCAACGATGTCCTGATTTCGGGATTTAGAAAAACAATGACGTATCATGATAATGGCTCTATTTGGTATTTTGAAAATCATGTTGCTAGTTTTTCAAGGATGTCCTTGAAATAGGATTTAGAGAAGCAACAACGTTTCATGATTTGTCCTTTTGAATTTTCTGCTTGTGGTTGGTTATGACAAAAAGACTGGGGCAAGTGCGCTCTTCGTATGAGTCATGATCATCCTTGTCTGCAACTGCTTGTCTTACGTGATGGCATGACCTTGCACACCTTGATCTATGTCATATCATGGTGTTTGTTGGCCATCACAACAATCAGCCCTATGATGATTAAGAGCAATAAATATTAAAGTCCTATTGCAGAGTTTTGAAGGATTTGGTCTAGGAACTAACATACATCTCCTTCGGTCTTTTCATCTTCGCCTGTCCATCTCACGATGATATCCTGTGACATACAAAAACATAAGTGCATACATAATCATATAAACATTGCATTAGATCCATACATACATCATCCATAGCATTAAATCATATATATTTCATTACATATCACATTAGCGTAATCAAAAACATGGCTTCCATTCAAATAAATACATTATGCATATCATTATCATCATGGTCACAAAATCGACATAACATATAAATAAGCATTGCATCATCATAAGTAAGCATCATAGGACATACATGACAAGACATATAAATAGTACCATCATCCATCATAAATCAACATCATACATAAAGCATCACATCACAATATATCATAATGCATAAATCAAATAACATAGTGTGACACACGTGTAGGCTGCATCAAAACTGCATCATCGTATAGCATCATCTAAAAAATATACAATGTCATAGGACAGAGTCAAGAGATATCCCAAAAATAGAGCTCACAGGCTCAATGGTTTATACATAATGTGTCATAAAATAAAACCAAATGTCATAGCCATGCCCCTAATAAGCCCTCTCCTCATCCCCTCGTGGCGAAGAGTGTGGTGACTGAGGAACCGTGACTGGCACTGAGGTAACAAGGGGAACTATAATAGTCTTTGTCTGTGAACCTACTAGCACTAACACTGATGGCACCTGGGCTGATACGACGACCTGAATGTAAGAGGCCGAAGGATCTGTCACTGGTGGATGTCTCTGTATGGACCTCTGCTCTGAACCGATAGACCCATGACTACGACTCAAATGATGACTCGAGGCATGTCTGTGTGAGTGGTGGGACCTATTCCCTGATGTGTGCCCTGAAGAGGCAGACCCTCCTGCACTGGTATGACTCCTGCTGCTGCTACCACTCCCTGATCTATGACCACTGCCTGTCCTCGTCTGTGAGAGAGACAATGTAGGATCTCGTCACTCAGGTGGCATTGCCTGCTCGTAGAGGGTCCTGTACTGCCCATACCGAGTGCTAACCCTAGCAAGCTCATGAGCTATATCCCCTGAAGGCCCTGAACATAGTGCTGCAAAATCTACACACCACTGTGCTGACTCCTGCCTCCGGATCTCAACCTGATCCCACTCGACCCTCGCTAGCTCAAGCTTTGACTGTAGTGCTCTGACTTGTGCCATATTCTCATCCAACCTCCTCTGTAGATTGCCACACTTTGGACTATCGTGGCGCCCTGAGGAAATGCCGAGGAAGATGGTATCTCCTCCTCTCCCTCCACCATCCTCCATCTCAGGAGTCTCTTGGCCTCATCCATGGCATCATCATCATCATCATCCTCCTCCTTTGCAACATCCTCTCCACCAACTCCCTCATCCCGAGGCTCATCCACATCCACATCCTCCTCCTGTCTGGCCTCCTCCTTGGCCACATGCTCCTCCTCTCTCTCCTCCTACTCTGGCCTCGCTGGCTCCTCTTGTCTCTCCTCCTCCTCCGGCCTCGTTGGCTCCTCTTGTCTCTTCTCCTCCTCCTTCCTCGGTTGCTCCTCCTCCTCTCTCTCCCTCCTCGGCCACCTCTAGGATAACATCTCTGGCCACACGCTGTCACACCCTCCTGCCCTGCCTTTGGCCATCTCTCCTCCATCTCTGACCGTCTCCTCCATTTTCCCTATCATCCCCATCATCTCCACCCCGACCTCCGTCCCTGCCCCCATCTCACCCTCCACCCCGGCCTCCATCCCTCCCCCTGCCTCCATCCCTCCCCCGACCTCTGCCTCTATCACCATCTTTTCCCCCTCATTTGACTCTCGGCACACATGGTATAACTAACCTCTTGTCCACAGGTGCTGGCCCATATGGATCTGTCAGTGGCACTGGTCGATGTGCTTGCCACCACAAGTCATAATCGACAATAGTCCCTGGATCTACACTCTCACCTCGCCATCCCCACTGCTGGGCTACTAGCCCATCGATCTGCTACTTAGCAAAGGCTACTGGAATCGCTGGCCCCCATGTTGACTCTCTAGAAGACCGGGCATACTCGATTGTGCCTACAGGTACACCTTGATTCTCCCCAAACTGTTTAAGGACATGCTACGACATATACATCTCTATAATCAACTGGCTCTGCACTGTCCTCCCAATAAGGTACTGATACTGTCTGCAAAAGATGAGATGGTCAACCTCATCATCCCACTGCTGGCAGTCTCTATACGGTCTCCAGATGAATGAGACCATGGTATCAATTAGATGGCGCCACCAACCCGTCTCTCCCATCTGTGTCTACTGCAGAGCACCGACATAGTAATACGCATAGGGCATCCCCTCAGCTAGCTGTGGTCTCTGAATAGGTGGATGTAATATCGCTATGTGCTCCCATGCCCATATCATCAGCAGTGTGGTGCCACATGAAATGCTATCTGCCCTCCTGTAGGAAACCTCATGAAGTTGGTGGTAGAGTGTGCCCAACAAACAAGGCCCCCAGGCATATACTGTCCTATCTCGTCTCATCCCCACTATGATGTCTCCCTAACCAATAGGGAACCCATGTCCGCGATGGTCAGGAATCAATATCTCGCCAATCAATGTCGCCAAGAATGCATTGAACTGAGCATAATGCTCCGCCATAAACTTCTAGCGGATCTCGTAACCTTGGATGCCGAGTCCTGCTCCCTCATCCTGATAGTACGCTATGAAAGTTTGATGGCCACGGCGAGGGTCATAAACGATCCACTCTCCTCGGATCGATAGGCGTAGAATATGGTAAACATCCTCAAGTGTAACGGTTGCCTCTCCTGTCGGTAGGTGGAAGGAGCATGTCTCTGAATTCCATCGCTCACATAATGCAGTCAATAGTTCCCTATTTTCCCTTATAGCAGGCATATAGGCGGCATAAAATAGACCTAGCCGCATTAATCATCGTTGCTCTTGTGGAGTCAGCTGATCACCAAACCGAAAAAGTCGACAGTCTACTCTTTCGTGTATATATGGGGGCTAGCTGTATCTGCACAAATCCAAACAATGTGTTAGTATCTTCTACACAATTTCCATTATCATCAAAAAGCATTTCAAATTTGAAAAGCATCAGAATCAGCCCTGGTCAAAGTCAAAGTCAAATGCGTCGCGAAACAACGGTTGTGTCGTTGCATACTTCAAATGCATCGCGACATATCGATTTCATTGTTTTGTCGCTCAATTACATTGCATCATGGCACTTGTGTCATGATATATGACACATGCGTCACTTCATTCGAATGCGTCGCTCAAACTGGCAAATGCATCGCAAAATGGCATATGTGGCTTTATAACTCTCGAATGCGACACAATATCGTGAATGCATCACACTTTTTTAGCAAATGTGTTACACATCCTCAGCCTCCCCTAAAATACCCTTGCACTTGTGTCACGATGCATCAAATGTGTCGAACGCGAAGTCAAATGTGGCTTACGCGCACGCATATGCATCGCAACACATTAGTTGTTCACCCTAAACCCCTAATTTCGGCACGCAAAACAAAAAAATGACAAAGTGGGTTAGGGGTACATACTGCGGGATCTGACCCCTCTGGCCGCCTGTAAGTTTGCATGATCTTGCCGCGATGCTCTGTCATTGGAATCACCATCCTCGTAGAAGTCCTCTTTGCTCTGAACTCTTAAAATTGCAATGTGAATAGTGAAAATGAATTGACTTTTACCAATTTGTCAACCTATTTATAGAATTCAAAATGCCATAGGTCAACTAGGTCAGTACTGGAAGGTCTTTTGACTAACTTTGACCTTCTTGTTGGCTACCTTAAACATGTCAGAATCCGAAACCGTCTGCGCCATTGTTTTTCTGCTTATCAAATTGGCTTATCGAGACACTTTCCAAATTTTTCTGTCGCCGGCCCCAACTTTGAAAAATCTCCCGAGGGGGCATTGATACTCTATACCTTCACTGGGGCATATCTTTGACTTATTTTCTTTGTCACAATGCGACATGCTACATTATGACAAAGAGGGGCAAAATGTAGATACATAAAAATGACCGAGGCCTGCAAGCTCTATTTTCACCACTTTCGTCCTAGCATAATTATGACATTTAATTATGTCCTTGGTCCACATTCAACTATTAATTAAATAATACATTATTATTTAATTAATTCACGTCTCTTTTATTTTTCATGATTATTAAATAAATAAATTTTATTTATTTATTAAATACGTCATTAATTGTCTAAGTCTTCCCTAATTAAATAAATTTCTTAATTTATTTAATTACTTTTCTTCATTTATTTCTTCCGATTATTAAATAAATAAATTTTATTTATTTATTTAATATGTCACTAATTCTCATAATTAAATGAATTTATTAATTTATTTAATTATTAATCACATCCTCTAAATTAAATAATTATCTTTAATTATTTAATTGTCAAAATCAACATTTTCCTCATTTTAAATAAATAAAATTATTTAAAATGATATCACATTCTTGACTGATAGTTCATTTTAGTAAATAATCTGAAAATCAATTATTTATTATCTCACAAAATCCATATTTTGAATTAATTTAATTCAAAATGGTAACTTTCTTCCAAAAATCAAGAAATTGAGCAAATTATTGATTTTCCAAATCTGATCTTCAGTTCAACTCTTATCTTCTTGATTTTTCGAATCTCACAAATCAGGCAGTCTTTATCTTCTTGATTTTCGAAAATCTTTATTTTTCTAATTAATTATCTCATCTATTCTCCACCGCCGATTTGATTTTCTCAAATGACATCTCGAACACTCAGTTAATGATTTTACCCTAACCCTGATTAGGGATTTTCACATTAGATCTTGTCCTCTAATTTTAGGTTTCTGTCAAAAGTCGATCTCGTCCGTCCATCCAAAATTGCATTTTCTATAAAATGCCAATTTTGCTCACATTTTCGACTAGTCAGACTTACGCTCATTCTTAGATATTGCAGCATTTTATTCTCGTATGGTTATTTCATCAAGTTTTAGACATTTCTTGGCATAGGCATTTTAGTCATTTTCTTATAGGCATAGACATATGTTTAAAATCCTTCAAAGCTCGTTATAGTCATTGCTCGTACATTTGATCTGAGGGCAACATTTGCAGCAAGTTAGAAGGTACTATCAAAGTGAATCATGGAAACTCCTACGAATGATAGGTATAATCGTTTTATTTGTGTAAAGTGTTCATTGTACTTGATAGGTTCTTTGGGTTTTGCATGCTTTATTGATTTAATTAATCTAACCTAAAATTTACCCTTAGAAACATGGGCAGCTTGCTCTTCAAAGGAAGTTTCAGAACTGGTCAAATTGGGAAATGCATTAACAAAAGAATTTGCCTCCTCTTCTTCTTTGTCTCTTGACAGATTTTGAAACTCAACTAGCTGGTTATCAAGATTATGATCATTAGGAAGGAATCTCCCATGAGCATGTCTTTTCCTACCTCTATGCATGTGGTATTAACTCAGTATTAGCCAACTCACACAAAGAATTGGTGAAAGAATAGCAGATCATTACTTTTATCAAATGGAGGGTAAGCTAGGAACAAACTTCAAAGATACTAAAACAAGAAAGAAACAAGAAATGACCCCAAAGAACTTACTAGTTTGACACCATCTTCGATAATGATGCCAAAAATGTTGGCCTTCTCTAATGGTTCAATAAACAAACCCTTAAAGTTGTAACTTAGAGATGAGATATTTGCACTAAGTAGTTATCTCGCTCATCATGAAGGTTTATTTCATTGTCAACCCAAGGATGTGAACTTGAAATGGGTCAACACTGTCTGTGCACTAGGACTCAACTATAGTCATCCTTATCCTATAACTAGAAAGAGAACAATATTGAAAACAAAATGCTTGAAAGGAATTAACATAAGTACTGAGCGTGAATCAACAACTAAATTAAGCATCAATAATTGAACTTAAATGGATGATAGAAACAAAAATATCAACAAAAAAATAGGAAGTTACTCTGTTTGCCTTGGCTGTAGGAACATACATAGAACAAAGTTCCAATGGTTGCAGGAACATACAACTGCTAAGACCGTAACTAATTATAGAACAAAAAAGTAACTCCTAAACTAAATGTATATAATTCTCACCAATTGGGCCCCCTTGAAATAGTCTTCCCTAAGCTAACTCAGATGCAACAAATCAAATATCATTTTATTCATTGAAAACATGATTACATCATATCAACAATATGATTGTATTACTTGAAATTGAAAATGCAAATACAATATTAGAACATCCAACCTTGTGAAAAGAGACATTTGATCATTATTTATAGAGGGAAAGCTTCTAATTAACCCTAACTAACTAGAAAGTCGACTCCAACAGAATAGGAGGACACCATTTATTGAAAGCATGAAAAAGAGGAAGGAGGTTATGCATGCGCTAGGTTTAGTCAAATCAAACTTTCCTCAATGAGGATCCAACATAGCAACACCTCCTAGATTTTCTCAACTAATAGACATGATCATTTAAGGGTAAGTTTCAACTTCCACACAAGTTGGGAGTTTCCCTCCATTGGAAATTTTCCTCCATTGACATCTTTAATGACCATCTTTTTTATTTCTTTAGCAATCGGCCAGTTGGCATGAACTTCTTTCACATCACAAGCTTCATTTATATCTACATCTTAATGTGAACTTGCATAATGACATTAACGTGCACAAAACAATTGTATATCCATAATCACCTTAGAATAACATTCATTCAATCACATGTAAAATTAATATAGATATATCACATAGTAGGTTAATATTATCAAAAGTCACAAGGATAAGTTCATGCTCAAGGTTCATAAATTTAGGGAAATAACATAGAGAGTGCCAATAACCATGTGCTAAAGTCCTATAGTAATAACCACAAATGTATGATAAAACCTATAAAAAATGAGTAATTAATTGGGCTCATCAACTGCATAAAATGTTTTAGAAAGTTCAACTTTCTCTTTTGTTTTGGCGCCAAATGTCCCATCGTTTGATTTTTGGCCTAGGAAGAAATTTTAATGAAATTCACTTTTTAGAAAGGCAACTTCGCGGAGCCATAACTTTTGATCCGAGTGTCCAATTTGTTATTATTGCATATCGTTGGAAAGCTCTTGAAGAGATCTACAACACACAAATTGAGCATAGGTCAGTTTGTCCACTTTTCGAGCTGTTTCAAGGTCTCTAAATTTTTATATCTGAAATTGAAGCTGCATTGGAGAAATTTCTCGGGACAAAAACTTTATTATCTCCCAAACCATGAAAGGTGTTGAGGTGATTCTTTCGTGATTATATATTTTTTTCAGCTCTACTCCTTGGGGTAAATTTTGTTGTCCATACGAGCCCGTTTAGGGTGACTTACTAAAAATAGTAAGTGATTTTTTTCATTATTTTTGACGCTTGACAACCTTACACCCCTTAAGTGCTATCATGGGACTCAAAACAACTAAAGAAATTTTTTTTTTTTTGGGTGATGCAAGATTTCTTTACATCGTTGGATGCTCCTGCATCAGTTAGTGTTTCCACTTCCATAATGATAATGTCAATGATATGAAGGAATGATGAATCAACAAAGTGTTGCAACTCACTACCCTTTAATGGCTTCCTTGAAGGACTAAATTCATGCTCATCACCTTAAGGTCTTGGATCTTGCTTGCTTGATTTGCTTGAATTGCTTCGAGACCTACAAAGGGTTAGCCTTCACAAGCAATGATAACCTGAACATACATGAACTCACATAAGATTTGACATGATGCTTGGATCTTGAATTACTACAATAATCACTTAAATGCTACTCTTGACTTGCTTGATAATGATCATAAGTTTTCCAAATAGTTTCTAGATTCTCCTTGTTACATTTGAAAATGATGCAATAACTAGGTATTTATGGGAATTTATTCGATTTCCTATAAATTAGATCCTAATAGCCAACATTTACAACTTGAATTGGAAATGATAAAATGTCGACACCGACATAGTCAAATTTGGGACTAGGTATAGTGTAGGAAATTGTATACCCTTTACAATTTCATACTTTGTTTGGGTCCCTTAATTTATTGGACTTAATTAAGCTTCTAATTTTCCAAATTATGTATTCCAAAGCCTTATTTATCCCGTTTTCCAAAAGGGAAACCAACATTTAATTAAGGGAAAGCAACATTTAATTAATGTAATTAATATTTTAACTACATTAGAGAATGAGTTTCCTAGATTTTTAGGCTAGGACCCATTCTCCCAAGGGCGAATGGGTTCCCTCTAAGTCCTAGGACCCATTTTTAAATATGTTTTTGGTGGTCTTTTAATGATTCAAATTTCATATGCAATTGTCAACTTTTGGAATCTTTTTTTTGGGAAATTAGATAAACACCTATAAATATAGTCTTTTTATCAATTCAAATCTAAGACTTTATGAGATCAATCCTATGAGCAAATATTATTGTCAAGAGAAAATTTATTAGTCATTTGTTGCAGCATTCAAGATCTTATCATCATGTTCAAGCTTATGTGTGTTCATATAATCTTGTGAAGGATATTATGCATTATTGATCCTCAAAGCATCCAAACATTCAAGTATCCAACAAATCAAACAGAGCAAGATCAAGTTCTTTGGAGTGATGTGTTTGACTTTAGTCCTCTAAGGGAAGCCATTGAAGGTTTGGTGAGTTGTAGCAAAGAGTGTTCATTCATCATTTCCTTCTCCATTGTCATTATTCTTCTACCAAGGTTTAATTACCAAACATGGAGTTTGACTAAGACAAACCCCCATACAAAAAATAATACAATTTTTCCCTCTTTGTGTATGTGCATGTTACAGGTTGAAGAAGGACTGAAGATTTTGAAGAACAAATTTTCATTCTTGCATTTTTTTCATCTTTGTTGTAAAGCCATGAAAACTCATATTCAATATTTATTTTCAGCTTTCCAATAGTGAGACATAAAGCAAATGGAAGCTCAAATATTTCACTAGAGGACCCAAAAAGTTGATCTAGAAACTTGTACAAAGGCCCATTCACCAAATATTGAATGAGTCCTTGTAGGCCTCTCAAAACCCATTTTTTGAGCATATTTGATGTTCTCTACACTTCCCAAATCCATTGGTAAACTATTTTTCTGACTTTTAGTCTTTGAGATCATGCAATTTTAATATTAGGGCATATAGGATCATTAAGTTAATCACTTCAAAATATTTCTAATCAATTTCAACCCTCCTTAGGATATAGATCTAGGTCTGGTTGGCTCACCTTTAAGGTTGATAGTCAAAAAATTCATCTTGTTGATCTATATTCCAATGAAATTTATAAAAATGTGGAAATGGCCCTTGGTTATGGACACTAATATTAAAGTCACCACATTTTTATATTTCATTTTGGTGAACCTGACATTGTTACACTATAAATTTATAAAATTAGAAGTCCATGTTGGATCTCAAAAATGCAGGTTACAAATCCTAAGAGGATGCCAAGCTCTATGATTAGACTTGTAATGTTTTTGAACCAATGAGTGGAGTTAACTCATATGGTTGATGAATCCCTACACTTTAGGCTCTGCTAAACCTAGGCAGGTAGACCTTGGCAACTAAAGAAAATTTAGAGTTGTATGACTTGGTTGAATTTGTAGATCTATCACAGTGGCTTAAAGTATAATAGATGAAAGCTTTGTTGACTACTCCTACTCCTAGTATTGAATTTGAAATGTGAATGTTTTGAATAAGATTTTATGAAATTCTAAAATGGAATTGGTATGAATAGAGCCTATTCCTGATGGGCTAATGGAGTCAAAAGGTGAAAGAAATGTGACTTACTTACTAGCTACAATTCTAATTATTCAACACTTATGTTTGTTTATACCTTGTATAAACATGAAAGAATGTGATTGACAAAATATTCTTATTGATCCAATTCATCCTATTAGGTTACTATGATTTATTAAAAGGATTTTAATCCTTCCTTGAAGGAACCAATTAACAGAATCACACAATGACAACAAATGTGTATTGACAAAATAAAGTATACCCTTAATTTGAATAACAAGATAACATCAATGTGGAGACAGTACGGCAATCTTATCAATTACCTAACTCTTCTTATTGATCCAAATGTTACCCCCCAGTTACTGTAATCAATTAAAATGATTTTAATTCTTTGACATAAACCAATTAACTTGACTACACAATAACATCAAATGTGTTTTGATAAAACTGAAATATCAACTTGGATATAATTTCAAATAACAGAGAAGTAGCAATGTGGAGACAACCATATAACTGTTTAACTCAACAAACAATAGACACCAAATTTTAGCCACCAGATTAAAACTTCTTTTCCATTTGTATTATTTCAAAAGATTTTGCAATACACAACAAGATGTTTTGTTTCAGCAATTGATCAACCTATCCAACTATTGATGATTTCCTAACCTATTGCTTATATCTTCTGATGATTTTATTTCATCTTGCATATATACATTGTATTTTTAGGGTTATGACCCTACGTATCCATTTGTTGCATCTCTTCAACATTCTTCTTCTTCGAAAATATATTTAATTAATTTCCTTTGTCAAATTAAATATTTAAATATTCATCTGTGTTCTCATGAATAATAATCATTATTTCACAATACTTTTAGCAATCTTCATTAATCTCAATCCCTTCGCTGGAAAATATCTCGTTTATATCTTGCTTGGTTGAAATATTTCACCAATTTTAATAAATTATTCCTTGGATAAAATAATTACCCTCTCTGTAATCTTTGTGATCCCTTTTAATTTCTTGTGTAAAAAAAATGTTTCTTTTAATTGCATGCACTATTGTTTAGGTAAATTAATTACCTACTTCGTTAATCCCTTGAAAGTATTTCATTTTCCAAAAATATTTTTCATTTGCTCTTTTCATCTTTGGTGAAAAATATTCTGCCTTCTAGTGCAAATATTTTATAATTTTTTTACCCTTCATGCATCTCTAGGAAAAATAATCATTCACCTTATAACTCCCTTTGGTAAAAATATTTCATATCTTAGTGAAAGTATTTTACTACAGAAAATACTCTATGTTTCTTCCTTCACCTCCATTCAATAAGTCTTCACTTTATTACTCCAACAATTTCATAATTAAATCTCCTTATATTGTATCAACAACAATTATTTTAATATTTATATCTGCCTTTAATCCTTTGTTGTGACTTGCCTTATTGAGGTGACTTATATCTTCTCTCCCGATAGTAACTCTCTCACCAATTAAATATGCTTGTTGGGCCATCGGTGGGACTTTCCCCAAAATCAATTTGGTTCCCCTCATCGGAGTAACCCACTCAATAGGAGAAATTTGGGGAATTTTCTCTGATCGTTCATCTCTCTCTTATGGAGTTTAGGGATTTTTGTCTTGGCTGTGTGAGGATGTGTTTTCTGGCCACAAATTGGATAGGACTTTTGTGGTAATGAATTGTAATGCAACATTGTGAAAGAAACTTGATGAGGAGATCATATAGGAAAAATTATTGTGGTACGTAGCAAACTATGCTCCAATACCGATGGGTTTGGAAAATATTTTGAGGGGTCCCAACTGTAACATCAAGAAGAACAGGTCCAATTGCATCCAAAGCCAAATACAAAGCCTATTGCAGCCACTCAACCTTTCACAATGTGTTCTATGTATAATCCCTTCAAGTATTTTGCTCTCACATGGAATATGAAGAATGGGGTCGAGAGTGGTAATACAAGACTACGCTCCAACTAGGCTAGATGTTTATCCAACGTATGACCAATATAGGCATGCATAGGATAAAGTGTCTTTGACATTGTCTCCCAGTGTCCATGCTTGAACTTATATTTCCAATGTTCATGATTGATGCATCATGTTGACCAAAAAAATTCAATATACTCCTTTTATAATAATTTCTCAATAGAAATTTGAAATAGACACAGTGAAGACATAACGTCCTCTACTGTGGTCTCAAAATCCCTTGAAGCGAGCTGATGGTTGATGCCTACAAGTAATTCTTTACCAAATGTATTCAAAATGCAAACGCCTTTTACTTCTTGGTAGCAAGTTAGTCTTTCCCATTCTTAACAATGAAAGCAAGAATTCAAATCTTGTTAGGTTCAATCTCCTTTAGCACAACATATACTGAAATACTTCGCTCGCAGAATCTGCATACTCTTGTGATATGGGAAATCCTGTCAAAGACATCTAGATGTCCATAATGCATGCGGACCTTCAGAGGATTTGTCAAAATACGCTGACCCATAATCACAAAACTTGTTCCTTGACTTAGCCATAAATGAAGCTAAAGATGATATGCTTCTAGTGAAGACATGCTCCCGAACATCGAGAATTGTAGGACGCCTAAGGCCGTGATCAATAGTAAATTCTTCTAAGAGGTTGTGAGCTTTCAAAGCTTCTTCAAAGTATTTGTCTTTATTCATAACAATAGTTTGAATAACATTTCCATGAGCAAAAATGATTGTATGGTTTTGATTTTCTGGCTTTTCTTTCCCAAGCTTTGGGTCTCCTGGCAATTTGATAGAGTAGATCTCCATATCTTTTCCTTGCACATCAGCTTTCACCAGTTTTCATGCTCCCTTCTCACTACTCAAAACCCTAAAAAAAAGCCCTTCCTCTGCGTTATGATGTTGCTTTTTGCTGATACTTTTGAATAGCATGGTTCAATTTGATAGGAAGGGTTATTTGATAGGAAGGGTTTTAAAATAGTACTTGTTAATTTTTCCCAATTCGGAACCATAAGATTTATTATCATCAGTTATATCTTTTGTATTTTCCATAATGGAACCTCTGGCAGACTCAAAAACTGAATCTATAGATAATGACTTCCCAGTATTTAAAACACCGCACCCTCTGTCACTGCAAATTTTTCCAAATATAACTCGCCTTTGAACATCAATAGGCACAAAACTTTTACATTTATACTTCTTGTGTTGATCTCCATCATCCAGAAAAATAAAATACTTATATGTGAGAATTTTGTTGTTTTTGACCTTGGTAGGACCAAGAGATTGCTTAGAAGGTCGATCTAAAATATATTTTTCTCAATATTTGTAGTGCAATGTAGAATGGGTGTTCAAGAAAATATGATTTGAATCTCCATGTTTGGCTTTTGTTTCGATAAAATATTTGAGACATTTAGTAGTGTCTTACTCTTCAAATGATACACATTCCTTCATAGATTTTTCATTAATGTTTCTTTGGACAATCCCATAAACCACTGGAATATCCTTTTTTAATATTTGATTATTTTATAGATTGTTGTATTTATTGAAGGATTCCAAGGTGAATCAACTTTATTCTGGCAAGTTTTAGAATTCTCCAAATTGAATTTCTCTGATCCTCCATATTCCTCCAATGAGTCTTTGGTGGGCTTGTCACACTTTGCTCCAATATTCAATCACTCTGTTAGATACTGAAAAGGTTTCGTCTCTAGAGCATAGTCCCAATTAATCAAATTTCATGATGCTTTATCTCTAAATTGAAGTGGGTATTTGTGAAAAATCTATTTTCTAACATTTTGCAATGTGACAAAAATGGGTCAAGTTTCCTCCAAAATTGCCTTATAAAACTGATCAAATGATCTCCAAAAGCCATGAAAATTCACCAGTATGCTAATTGATGGTAGGGGAGTGTGGATGCAAAACAAATTGGTATGAATTTTTCAGAATTGGAAATTGCGAATGTCCAAAGTTGCTTATTCAGTATTTTCTGAAAACTGCCATTGTCAAAAACCATTTGAAAACTCACCAACTTGGTATCTTGAAAAAATATCAAATATTCTTTTGGGAAGTTATAACTTTGAGAATCAATTCATTTGGGTATGGCGAACATGTGTGCTAGAGGGTTTTTCTTCAACCTTCTTCCTTTACAAAATATCAAATATCAAAGTTGACCCCTTTTACAACTTTCTGGAAGTGCAACCTTCAAACTGAGTAAAATCCATTTGGTTTTGATTTTGAAAAAATACCAAATGATGTCTTGAAGCTCTGAAAAATTGACATGGATGCACATTGAGATGGGGAGAATCAAAAGCACCAATTTATTTATCTTGAAATTCTTCTAGTTTCTTATTATTGTCCTCCAAAGTTGATCACTTTAATAGATTTTACTGTGTAGACAACAAACCTTCCCACAACCCTTCAACTTGGCCTTTTGAAACTTTGTCAAATCAGATTGTAGAAAGCTGAAATCTGGCGTGCACATTCCCATATGTCAAATAAACATGCTTGTAAGGTGATTTTGCATGGAACTGCTCTGGCTTCAAATTATGATTCTTTAAATCAGGCCTTTTGAGTAGACTTTTCAACTATACTTCTGAGTGCTGAAATCAAATTTTACACATGGGAACCTAAAATTTGCATGAAATTTTAGGCTCCAACACTTCAAACCCTAGGTTTATATTTTCATTGCATTGTTTTGCATTTCTTATTTAGGGTTCCATTTTTGTATTCTAAAAGCATTAAAAAAATCCAAAAAAATCATATTCTATATTGCATCATAGTTTGCATTAAAGTTTGTTTTAGTCATATTTAGATCAGATTTGCATTCATAATGCATTCATTAAGTGGTTAAAATCTAAAATTTTTCATTTCATGTTCATTGCATCTTTCATTTTAAGCCAAAATAAAATAAATAGTTGGATAGCTTTGTTTCAAATTTGCATCAAATCATTATTTTTAGAATCTTTCATCTTACAATCAGTCAAAGATTGCATTTTACATCTAAATTGGAATTCAAAATTTGTCAAAACATTTTCACCTTTGTTTCACACTTGCATCTTGCATTACATTGTCTTAATTTGACCAAAATCTCCAGAAAAACAGTCAATGTTTAACCTAATTGCAACTGGAGAAACAAACATCAAACAACAACATAAAACTTCAATTTTTCACTTTTCAAAACCTTGTCCAAGGACTCATTCACCCTAGGGAAAAATTGTCCTTATACATATGTCTCAAACAACTTTTGCATAGTCTTTTTTCTTTGTATTATCAATTTGTTCCATCTTGTAGAAGTCTATTTTGAAATTCTAAAAAAATGTTATTGTATGTGCAAGAAAAGTGTCATTTTGTTTGATTTGTTGCAAAATTGGGAAAATATTTGTTTCATTTCATTATTGAAAATCATTAGATCTCTAATTTTTTACATTTTCTGGAGCATTGCATAATTTGGGTAGTTAGTTTTCATTTTTGCACAAATTCATACATTGCATAGTAATCTAGTCACGTTAGATCTCTTTCAAAAAGCACATTGTATACTTACCAAGCCCTTTAGTTGTGATGAATTTAACATGTTAGATGAAGCCCTTGAGTGTTGGCATATGGCTTCTAATGTTGTCATTGATGGCAATTGACGTCATCCCCATGGTCCGTAGTTTAGTATCTAGTCATACTGACATGTGAAGTGAAATATTGTGTATTACTAGTAGATTACTTGTGGAACAGGGTATCTGGTTAGATAGCCTCATTGGATCATCATTTTGTGCTGTGAATCTCTAAAATTTCTTGTTGAGCACATGGATAGTCTTATTATTGAGTTTTGTAGTGTTGCATTAGTTGCAATACAAGTTTGGAGGTCCGACAGGATATTTTTTGTTTATTTGTTTGTTGTAGCTGACTCAATGAATGTGGCACGATGTGGATGTGTTAAGTGAAATAATTTAAGATGTTTTTATGTTCAAATGATTAATTTTGGGTCCTAGCTATGGACTAGCTGACTTGTTTGGATACACATCAAATTGTTCATGTTATTGGGCCAACAAATTGTAAATATTCTTAAGTTTTATTGAGTCGACTTCTATTGATTATATCCCTAGTCGCAAATATATCTAGAGGATTTATTACATCATTCTATATAATGAAAAAGGTGTATTGGTGTATGTTGCGAATATCTAAGGAGCATTTGAGTGATATTATGCACAGTTTCACTTGCACATAAAGAGTTTGTGTGTGAACTTAAGCAGAGCAGAGTAGAAGTTCGATATCAGTCAAAAGGAAAAAAGTTCATCAGAGCTTAACCAAAACTATAATCAAGCATAAGTAGATGCTATCTAATCAGTTCATTTTCTTTTGGATTTATTCCAAAACTTTGTAAGGGCAGTGAGTCCATCCTCTTGAGTAGTGAGGTCTAGGTAGTGAGCCTGAATGCAAGTGCATTCCCATTTTGTAATATTTGTTTTTGGGTATACTAAAAACTTATTGTGGATTGGACATCCATTGTGGTTTTTCCCCTAATAGGGTTTCCACGTAAAAATCCATGTGTTATGGTTGTGTGGTTTCTTGGTTTCCTTTTTTGCATACTATTTTTGATTAAATGTTCTAAGTGGATTGAAGGTCATATTAATAAAGTTAATTTTTTCACAACACTGATTCACCCCCCCTCTCAGTGTTGCTTGTTTCCAACATTGAGGATTTCATCTCACCTAGATTTCCACTAAAGCTTTGGTGCAAGAGGATGCAATCATAGACAATCATGACAATTCTATTTGTTCTCTATCGATACCTCTCCTACTTGTGACGAAGGCATCTTGGTGTTAGAAGACCCAATTATTGAGTGTCATGAGAATCTTGTTTGTACCTCTTCTAATGCTTTACCCATTTGGGAAGATATGGTAGTAAAAGAAGATGAAACCATTGATACATCTCCCTCAACAAATACTATGACAGAGGGCATATATGAAGATTTTAAGTTCACATTATATCCCCCCCCAATAGAAGGTCATCTAGGTAACTCATTTGAGCTTATGAACACACAAATTGGATCTCCTTTAATTAGTGAGCCTCCTAAGTCACCTCCCATTATAGGACCTCCTAAACGCCTTGGTTGTATCTTGAACTTTGCAAGGAAACTCGGTGGTAAACACGTGTCACAACAACCAAGTTATCACAAAATTTCTCAAACATATAAGATTCCTCAGCGTAGTGGTAAAGAGTATGATTTTGTTGAGAAAATTTTTCATACTCTGGTAAACATCTCCCCTTGGGAGTTGATTCAAACATCACCTACATATAATAGGATACTCCAAGAAGTTTTGCAGAAGAATGATATCTAATCTTTTGTTAAATTGAATGATGTAGCAACCTCATTTGATTATATGCAAGTGATAAAGTTGGATATCACATTCCCTCAACATGAATTACCCTTGCTTGAGATCCAAAATAAACATGAGGCCTTAATGATAAAGGTGATCATTAATGAAACTTTATTTAGGCATACTCTCACAAACAATGGAGCAGGTCTTAATTTTTGTAGCATTGATCTCCTAGATAAAATTGGTGTGGAAAAGAATCGTATAGAACCTAATGAAGTTAATGTTCATGGATTTGACAATGTAACTAATAAGAAATCATTAGGAATGATCACATTAACCATTGAGGTTGGACTTGTGGTTTTTCCTACCCCTATCCATATCATGCTAGGACCTCTTTCATACAACTTTCTCCTAGGGAGACCATGGATTCATATCATGAAAGGATTCTCATCTACTCTTCACTGTGAGATGAAATTTGAATATAAAAAAAATATATACATGGTTGAAGAAGATGAACAAAGTTATAATTCACATGTTCAATATGATCACGAAAATTCCATCTCTCTTAATACTTTGATTCGAACTTCAAAGATAGAAACTATACAAGTTGATGGTAATCCTAATTATCTTTCACCTACAACAAAAATCTTAGATGACGATTGGGGGTCATTATATTTTTCACCTTGTTTCAAAGGGAAGTCTCAAATCTCACTAGTAAGGTCTAAAGAGTCAAATACAAATGATTCATTTTTAAGCACATGTTTTAGGGATGATTGAGGTTCATTAGATTTTACACCCTCCTTTATGGGAGAGTACACAATCTCACAATCTAAACCAAAACAACCTTGTGTTTCATTTTCTCAACTTGGTTGTACATCAACAACATCACCCCATTGTGGTGATGGGGGATCTTCAACTCTCATCCCTCATGAGAGGAAGATACATAACTTTACAAAGCTTAAAAAGGATTTGTGTGCTTTTGAAGAAGCCAATTCTTCTTAGAAGCATAAAATCTCTTCATCTGAGTTGGAAGCATTCTATGGCCTTGGATACAAAATCCTTTCTAAACATGGATATAATGAAAACATGGAACAAAATGATAGAAATCAAGTGAAGCCTATACTGTACTTTTCTAATCAGGGTCTAGGTTTCCAACCTTTATCTTCATCTAATGACTTATTATCTATTGTGTGTATGACATCTTGTGCTAAGAAATAAATGTACCCTACTATTGACCAATAAACTATCTTTTCAAGGCTTCTCAAAGCCCGCTTGATTACTCTTCCTCCAAGAACACAAAAGAAATTTTATAACAAAAGCTCATTTTTTTCATATCATCGAGTGCATGGTCATTGTACCTATTAATGCAAGGCTTTGAGTAATAAAATTCAATATTAAGGATTGTGGTGCTCTTCCTTGTGTTAATGCACCTATTTCCTCTAATTGATAATTATTTTCATCCTATCATGTTTCTCATCACTATGTGGCATTGGTAGCTTTATGTTATTTGCTCATTTTCATTCATGGTGGTACAATCTTAAGTGCAACCATATTTTTCTTGGTAGCAACATGATAGTGCTTGGTGGTTGTCTCTGTCTCTATGCTTGGGGGGAAATGATAACTAGTTTTTGGAGGTGTGCATTCTTTTCAAGGATCCCCTCTTCCGCTCTTTCTACTTAAAATACCAACATAGCAAGTATGTTGACAAGTGGAGGCATATATTGGCATTATTTCATGAGTTTCATTGAACATATTGACATTTTCCATTCACTTTTGTTCACAGAGGTTGGACTTAGTGTAGCGTTGGCATAACATTGATCATTTTGGCATTGACTTATGGGTATGACTTTACCCATTTCCGCCCTTTTTTATGAATTCACAACTTGTATACCTAATTGTGCATTTCTCATCTTGCCTTTTGGGTTCACCTAGTGTATACCAAAATTACACTAGCCCTTGTGAGCGTATTTCATGGCCACCAAGCATAGCAAAACTTGGTTGCTAGTGGAGCCTTGTGTTTCATAAGTGATTTTACATCCTTGTGAGAATATTTGATGGACAACAATGCAATTGTGGCAAGTCCATCCCTTTTGCATTAGCTTTAACATTGTATGCTTGTGTATCTTGTCTTGCTGCACGTATCTTACACATCTTGTGTGTGCCTTTGTTCTTATGTTGGTTTTCCACGGGATCTTCAATCCTAGGGGCTTGGCCACCTCGTTAATCCTTGTCATCCTATCTTTCCAATTTTTGTACACTTGGACCTCTCTTGATGCATATTTGTCTACTTTAGTATGAGTCTAAGCGTAAGTTCATACTCTCACTAAAGTGGGGCCTAAATGTAGTGTAGGAAATTGTACACCCTTTACAATTTCACACTTTGTTTGGGTCCCTTAATTTATTAGACTTAATTAATCTCCTAATTTTCCAAATTATATATTTCAAATCCTTATTTATCCCATTTTCCGAAAGGGAAACCAACATTTAATTAATGCAATTAATATTTTAATCACCTTGGAGAATTTGTGTCCTAGATTTTTTGGCCAAGACCCATTCACCCAAGGGAAATGAATCCCCTCTAAATCTTAGGACCCATTTTTAAATATGTTTTTGGTGGTCTTTTAATTATTCAAATTTCATATGCAATTGTCGGCTTTTGGAATCTAATTTTTAGGAAAATAGATAAACACCTATGAATACATAGTTTTTTTTATCAATTCAGATCTATGACTTTATGAGATCAATCCTATGAGAAAATATTATTATCAAGAGCATATTTATGAGTCATTTTTTGCAGAATTTAAGATCTTATAATCATGTTCAAGATTATGTGTGTTCATATCATCTTGTGAAGGATAATATGCATTATTGATCCTCAAAGCATCCAAGCATTAAATTATCCAAAAAATCAAGCAAAGCAAGATCAAGTTCCTTGGAGTGATGTGTTTGACTTCAGTCCTTTAAAAGAAGCCATTGAAGGTTTGGTTAGTTGTAGCAAGCAAGTGTTCATTCATCATTTCATTCTCCATTATCATTATTCTTTTATCAAGGTTTAATTACCAAACATGGGGTTTGAGTAAGGAAAACCCCCATACAAACAAACAACACAATTTTTCCCTTTTTGTGTATGTGTAGGTTACGGGTTGAAGAAGGATTGAAGATCTTGAAGAATAATTTTGTATTCTTGCATTTTTTTCCATCTTTGTTGTCAAGCCACAAAAAACTCAGATTCAAAATTTATTTTTGACTTCTTGACAGTGAGACTCAGAGAAAAAGAAAGCTTAGATCCTATACTAGAAGATCCAAAAATTTGATTTGGACACCTGTACAAAGACCCATTCACCCAAGGGATAATGAGTCTTTGTAGGCCTCTGAAAACCCATTTTTCTGAGCATATTTGATGTTCTCTGCACTTCTTAGATCCATCGATAAACTACTTTTTTCGACTGTCAGTCTTCAAGATATTGCAATTTTAATATTAGGGCATATAGGATCATTAAGTTAATCATTTCAAAATATTTCTAATTAGTTCCAATCCCCCCTAGGATATAGATCTAGGTCTGGTTGGCTTAACTTTAAGGTTGATAGTCAAACAATTCACCTTGTTGATCTATATCCCAATGAAATTTATAAAATATGGAAATGGCCTTAGGTTATGGAAACTAATCTTAGAGTCACCAGGGGATGTTGCCACCATAGAGTGTCTCTGTCCTTGCCCTATTTTTCAGAAATTAAGGTGTTGGGGGAAAAGTACCATATAAATGCATTTATTTTTTGCTTACAACTTACCAATAATTGTTGAAATGAGCTATGTAATGCATAATTTAGAAAATTAGGTGTTCAATTAGGTCCAATAATTTAAGGGAGAGAAAAACATAGTGTGAAATTTTCAAGAGTGACAATTTATGATGCTAGATTTAGCCCCCACTTTAGTGAGAGTATGAACTCTCACTCAAACTCACACTAAAGTAGAAAAATATATGTCAAGAGGGTCTAATAGTCCAAATGTTGAAGAATAGGACGAATAAGGATCTAGGGAGAGCACACAAGCCCTAATGATCCAAGATCCCATGGAAAACCAACATAAGCACAAAAGAACACACACACGCATGAAATGCAACAAGACAACATACAAAAACATACATGATGTCAAAACAAAATGAAAAAGGAGGGTATGGAATAGCAAGTGGTGTTATGGTAGAATCCACACCAAAGGAATTCATGACTCATAGTTTAGAAAAGTCTAATATTTTCTAGGTGAATCATAAACTGAAGGCACCATAGGCTAGTGAAGTCTGATATTCACTAGGTGAGACCCCAAGATAAAGTAACAAAATGATATTCACTAGGTGTGTAGCCATTGAAAACCATACCAATAATTATGTTCCCTGATAATTCTGATGAGGTTCTACAAAAATGATCAAGATATTATGCCAACACATCACTAAGTTCAACATGTGTGAACAAAGTGAAGCAAAAAAATGCCAATTTCCAAGCACCACTAAGTCCAACATGTGTGAATAAAGTGAAGCAAAAATGCCAATGTATGCCCCTACCTTAAAGAAATTGCTAAACACCATGCGACAAGCAATTGTTTTAAGGTAGAAAATGATAAATGTCATGTGATAAAAGGTCATGAGAGCCTATTTGGAAATCCCTATGCCAATGATATGTTTCCAAATAAAGCTTCCACATGATAAAGGTTTCCCCCAAATTCAATACAATAATCAACACAAAGGATGAACACATAAGGGATCCATAGGTCTGAGGTCAATATACGTCTTTTGTATAGTGATATAGTAGAGCTCAAAAGTGGCATCATTCCCCAAATACTCATGGAACAATGAGCACAATGGAAGAATGATACATAGAGAGAGAAAAAATAGGCTTTTGAGTCAACATAGAAGATAGCTAAATGTCTTAATGCCTTGCATCATCCCCAAAAGGAAAACACAAGGAAAAAAGAAAAAAAAATTATATATAAAAGAATAGAGATACAAAAAGAATAATGTCATGACAAATTCATTTTATTTGTATCCTTGCACCAATGGAGCAACCAAGGTCATCCAAAGTAAACTCATAGACATAAAGGCATGTCAAGAAACACAACATAGGAGATCACATCACGTGTAAGAAAACACAGAGAACACATGAAACAAACACAAAGGAGTACCAAATCTGTGAGCCGATCTAAAGCAAATCATCCGCATCCCAATCTTTCTTATCATATAGGGAAGGTAGAAAACTAGCCAAAGGGACTACAAGTGTCGTACTAGGAGCATCTCTAGGTTCAACACGTGTTGGGTCACTCTCATTAGGATGATCATCATGGTTTCCCCCATCTAAATTCTTAGATCTTGAAAATAATAAATTTAGCTCATTATACACTTGTTCATCAATTTTAGCAATTTCATCTTCATCATCCAAACTAATCACAATAGGAGGTTTTATGAAAATGTTAGTTGTATGTTCTTGTGTCACTTCTTATTTTGGTTCCATGTTTTGTTTTCGTGAATGTTGTAATTCTTGATTTGTTTGTATAGGTGTTTGATTGTCAAGTAATGTTTTACTTTTCTTCCAACAGACAAGCAATAATATGACGTCCATGCCTATGCTCTTTAGCATTTCAATTTCTTGCAAAATTTTCAACTTGTAATGGGGTAGGAGTGGGTTTCTCGACCATTGATTTCTTTTCTTCCTTTAAGGGAGGAATTGAAGGAACCATTAAGGGTTTGGAAACCACTATCTCTTTAGGTCTATATACTTTTTACATTCAAAGGTACAAAAGGAATCATTCGATTATTTTTTGGTCTTTTGTATGATTTGGGTGGAGGAACTGCACCATATTTACCTTGGTTACTTGGAAGGTCCATTGCTTCAGGAATGGGTTCATCCACAACTAGTAGGGTGGGAGGAACAACCATACACTTATCACCCTCAAGTGGGATATTGCTAAGGGATAATTCTGCTATACGCTTTGCCTTAAACTTTTGGTATGACTTGAAAAAGAAATCCCCATGAAGCTTAATAGGTTCCATAGGTTGAGGCCAAAAGAAATCTACTAAAAATATTGTTGCAAGTTTGAGTAGTTGGTGTTTTCATTGATGTAAAAAATCTTATGTTGTCATTGGTGTCAATTGTATGAGAAGAAGATTGTTGCAAGAGCATGTTTTGTCTATGTTGTTGCATTGATGATGCTTTGATTAGTTGCATTATGTTGTCATCAGTGAGCTACTGGTGTCAAAATATATTTTTGCTTTTATAAGTTTTTGTCTATAGTTGAGGAAGTGATGAATATGATGAGGATGTATTCTTGGTGCTTGATTTTCAAGTGCTTTTGAGAAAATTTGATAAAGAGAGGAAATATTGTGTTGTAGTGTCGTTTTGGGTTGCAGAGTAGTGTTTTGGTTTTGCTTCACAGTTCTTCTAGGTTGAATATCTGCTTATGCATTTTAGATATGTTCATCAAAGGTGTTCAAAGGTGTTGTATTTAGAATTTGGTGTGTTGGATCACTATGTAGAAGAAATTATGTTCACCAGTGTGTGAACTGGGTATTATAGAGGTGTTTGGGAGAAATTTTTTTGCTCCGTGTTTACCTGTAGTTTAGTTTCAAGTCTTGTGGATTTGAAGGTCTATTTATAGTGTTTTTATCTTTCTTTAGTCAAAGTTGTTCGAGGTTTGGTGCTTCAGAAGTTAGTTTTTTAAGTTACAGCGTATGGTAGAATTGTTTGAGTGTATTGGGTGTGTATATTCTTCAGGTGAAAGATGTTGTGAAGGAGTTTAAGGTATTTGAGGATTATTCTAGATTCTCTTCAGGTGATTTTTTTTTTCCGCGAGTTGTTTTTGGATCAAAGGAAACATTTACTTAAAATTTCTATGGTGTTCACATGGGTAACGATCGACCTTGGTGTAGCACCCCTCCATTTTGGCTCTTTTGATCAGACAGTGTTCTTCTTTGTTATGTTTGTTTCTGTTATACTTTGACTATGGTACTTGGTTACTATTTGATCGCAAACTGTTAAGTGATGTGAATGTTATATTTTGATGAGATGGTATTTTACTCTGATGTTATCATTATGGCATGCTTTGAATTAGCCTAGCAGATATTTAATTATTGATGCTTTATGCTTTTGATTATATTATTGATGTTAGACTTGTCAGTTAGTAAGTCTGTATTGGTGAAGGGGATGAGATTGTATCACTCGCTTGCGAGCGCCCTACAATTATGGGATTTCCTCTTCATGGTGTGTTTATTATATCATATATATATGCATGTTCGATATACTCTTTATTTGTAGGTTGACAGGTACAAAACATTGACTCCACCTGATTTCCTAGGTTTGAGCGTGTCCATTGGCCAACAATATTCGATTGGGAGATAGTAGCTAGGTTTTTCGTTCCAAGTCATCACCCTAGTCATAGTGTGTCATCGGGTTAAGTTGCTTATTTGTTGTTGATCTCTCCTTGATTTATTTAATTTCAAGTTAAAAAAAAGGGGTAAATAAATGGCTTTTTGTATTTGGGTTGTTTATTAAATAAATCTAGTTGTAGTGTTAGAAATGTTACTTCATTTATTAATTAATTTAATTTAATTAATAAAATAACCTAATCTAGGATTAGAATTATTTTATGCATTATTTAAATTAATTGTGTGGAATTAAATCAAGTTACTCATTTTGGAAATTATAATTGTTAAATCCTTTTTGAAATGAAAATTTAAAAAGTGTTAAAATTTTTTGAAAAGAAATTTTTTAAAGTTAAATTTTTGGAAATGAAAATGTTTAAAAGCATTTAAATTCACTTGAAATAGAATTTAAAAAAAAAAGAAAAGAAATAAAGTCATGTTGAAAAGAAATTTGTTTTAGTTTTAAATTAAAAAAAAAACAAATCTCCAAATTGGATAGAGGAGCAATAACTATGGTGGATGGGATATTTTGGGGAAAGTTAACCAAATTTGGGGAAGATATTTCATTTAAAAAAAATATATTGTTGTTAAAAAGGAAGGAGAGTTCTTCATGTTTTGTTTATGTATTATTGGAATTTGGGTGAGGATTTTGGAAGAGCTTAGAAAAATCATCTTGCAAGGAAGCTCAACTGTCTTCTTCAAACTCTCCTTTAAGCTTTAGGTTCTCCTTGTTTATTGTTTGGAAATTTGCATTTTCAATTTAAAACTTGCTTGTAAATCTTTTTTTTAAAACCCTGTTTAAATATTGAAGAAATTTAGATTGTTTGTTGAAAATCAAAACTTGCAACATAAATCTTCAATTTTATCAATAGAAAAATGGAAAGAAACAAAATGAAATTTAAAAACCTCTATTTTGGAGTTGAAATGATTCATATCAAATTTGAAATTTAAACCAAGAAATTGTGTTTGAGAAATTAGTTTTATTGTAAAAAAATTATGTAGAAAAGTTGCACAATTTGTCTGTAAAATGGAAATTTAAGTATATATTTATAAATATGTCTGTATATATATATATATATACACATACATATTTCATAAATATATTTCTTTGTTCATTTTGGAAATGTTGTTTTTAAAAAAAAATTTACATAGAAATTTTTTTGTGCAGAACAAGGGAGGGTGTTTTGTTTTTTTTATTGAAAATAAAATATAAAAATAAAAATTTATTTTGGGTATTTTATGGAGAGGTTGGGCGGCAGCCATGGCTGCCATAGCTAAGCCTGTGGAGGGTGCTATTATGGCAGTGCTCCCCACAGTCTGTGGGGGAAGCGCTGCCACAGGCAGTGCAACCTCCACAGGGGAGGCTAGGCGCAGCATGTGGCTGCGTCCCCTCTTCTTTTGGGGGCCCACAACCTTTTAAAAATAATTCAGTTTTTTTAAAGTTTTATTTTATTTTTATTAAATTTATCTAATATTATATAAATATAATATATATATATATATTATATAAATATTATATATATATATTATATCTATATATAATATTAAATATTATATATATATTATATCTATATATAATATATTATAGTTTAAATAAAAAAAATATTATTATTTGTATATATAAAATATATATATATAATATGTTTATATTATATATAATGTATATATTATGTAGTTTTAAATCATTGAATTTGGAATTTAAATGGTTGATTTTAAATATATATATTTAAATAATAATTATATATTTAAATATATATATATATATATATTTGTATATACACTAAGTATATATTTATATATATATATATTTAATATATATTTATATTTAAATATAAATTATTTTAAGGTGATTATTTCATTATCATAGTTTGAAATAAAATTGACTTTATAGCAAATGATTTTATTTAAAAAGTTGATTTTTATTATTATGTGTAATTGGAGAAAACGAAATTAAATTATTAGCTTAAGTTCCTTAATGTTGTCAATATAATTTTAATTACTTTTGAGTAGTTGCAAATAATTTTAATTATTCTTATTTGATTACATGTAATATGTTATCGCCTTGCTTGGATTTAGGAAATCCTAAAGTAGGATAGTAATTTGCCTAATTTGTCTTTTCGTTATGAAATCTCCCTCTTTCGTGATGTTGGGCAAATGAAGTTATTTGTTATGTAAGTATTCTAGATGGGGTTTTCATGTGATTGTGTGGGTTGTTGTAATTTGTTAGTCAACCTACGAATTACCTTGGGTAGTGCGTCTTATTGGATCTAGTTAGATACCCGGTTATCATGAATGGGGTGTGTTGACTTTATGTCGTGGATAGGGAGTGATTCTCCTTAGGTCACACTTGTGTACCCTTGGCTTGTGGAGTTATTCCACATGTTGTCTTAGAGGAATGGCTTGCAATGAGAGCCGACACACAAAGTGGTGTCAGGGTAACTCTTTGCAATTTAGTTTAATTCAGTGATAATGTAAATAAACTTATTAGAGGTTTAGGTTGTATCAAACACATGATAACAAGATTTATTTTTCCTCACTCATGGACGTAAGGGCTTGTATAGACTTGGGATGGGACGAGAAGGCCTGGAATGGCAAGATCATTATCTCATCTTTACGAGAGATAACTGATTCCTCATTGGATTGCATGAGGTGTCAAAAGTCGTTAGAGGTTTCCAGGATATTTCGAGATGGGGGCCGGGACCTAGGAGGACTTACCAGGATATCCCATGTGACATTGTGATGACACTTCTCCTAAGTTGGCAGTATGTTTGTATCAGTGATGCAATTGATTGTTTAACTCTGGAAGCATTGTAACCATTGTGTTATTTGATGTTGTACTTGTATTTAATTTAGTTCAGTTATGTGTAGCCTGCGTCTAGAGGTAGATGGTCTTGTCTAAGAATTATTGTTACTATCTCTGAGCATGGGGGGTGAGCCTTCGGCTATCACATGGTTGGGTGGAATGTGCACCTTAATCCGTTGGGTCGTCCTCTTTTTCGTGTGGATGAGATTTCCAGTTGGAGAGCTCGTGGGATCTAGATCCTTTTCTTGCTTTATTCATTTCAGTTGTTATTGTAATTTTATTACCCCTCATTTGTATCGAGGTGGAAGATGTAATTTGTAACCATGCTTATTGGATTTACCTCATTCGGGGAATGACAGTTGTAATCATATTGTAAATTATTGTTATTGGAAACATGTGGTATCTCTTATACTTTGATGCAATTTTATCATGTATGGAATGTATGTGTATTTAATTTATTAAGTAATTAAATGTTATGGTTTCAATTCATGTTTCTTGTTTGGGTTTAAGTAAACTCAGTCTCGTAACCTTAGGGGTTGTTGGAAATGGGTAGTGAACTTGCATGTTAATTGTACTTAACAAAAAAAAAATAGTTCGTTTGAGTAGTTAATTGCAACTTCCCCTAGGATTGCATGGTGGGGCGTTACACATGGTATCAGAGCCCGGGTTTAAACACTAGGTACTCTGGGATTATGATGAACCCATTAAGATTTTAGTTGTGTAGGTTTCAAGTTGTGTACCTTGCCTAATACCTTGATGTGTCTGTGCAGGATTATGCCTCCCAGACGCAGAAGAGGTAGAGGGTGTGGACGTGGTCGTGTAGGTGGTCGTGGTGAGAGTCAACATGACTCTCCTACTGATGTTCCTCTTATACCAGATCAGGAAGAACACCAAGCATCTCAGAATGTTTCAGGGGGTATAGATCAATAGCAGGATCCGCTAGGGATTGAGGTTGCACATAGAGCTCTTGAGGAGGCATTAGCGCTCCTTGGTCAGAGGCAGGCCATGGTTCAGGGTAACCTTACTAAGAGGGAAGTTCCACCTCAGCCAGAGATGCATATGAGGGATTTACTCAGGGCACGTCCACCATTGTATGATGGAGCAGGCACTGGGTTAGAGGTTGAGACATGGCTCATAGACCTGGATAGGTGTTTTGTGATGCATTCGTACGGTAGCAATACCAAAGCGCGATGCGCTATCATGCATCTACGAGGATTTGCATCCACATGGTGGAGGTTGGGGAGCAAAAGCTCCAATTGACATCAACTCTGTATCTTGGGAGATTTTCCTAGAGTGGTTCAGAGCTCATTTCCTATCCGAGCATTGGCGTCAGCATCGAGGCGATGAGTTTCACACCTTGCGTCAGTTGGCCTTATCAGTTGAGCAGTATGAGCGATGCTTCTATGAGCTCAAACAGTATGAAGGGGTGGGAGATGATGAGGGTATGTTGGTCCACCATTTTTTTAGGGGCTTAAATGCCCGTCTTAGCAGAGGTGTGAGGGTTTTCGAACCCAAGACCATGGAGGTAGCAGTGGAGAAGGCACGCCTAGTAGAGGAGAATCTAGCTTTGGCACTAGGAGGCCACATGGGTGTGAAGTTAGGCAGCAGTTCGGCATTGGGGTCTAGTGCTAGAGGAGGTTAGCCTTAGGGAGGTGCACCTTCCAGAGCTCAGTAGGGACCATCACAAAGTGGTTAGCAGAGCAACAATAGGTATCTCAGGGGAAACGTAAAGGTTTCCAATAGAGGTAGGGGGATAGGAACTGGAGGCGTATGAAACGCTTCAACTTTGATCAGCCAACGCAGAGTTCTCAGTCCACCTTAAGAGGTAGTGCGCAGCAGTCTAGCGCACTACCTGGAGGCAGTGGCTATGGCAGAGGTACTGAGTGTTTTACATGTGACCAGCAGGGTCATATAGCTAGAATGTGTCCCAATAGGGGCACATCTGGGTTTTCTCAGGGACTAGTGGCATTTGAGCTGACAATTGGAGATGTTGGTTGAGGGCATCATGTTTTCGTAGCGATTGATAACCGCCAGACGGAGCAGCAGGGTACCGTTGTTGAGACATATGGTATGTTATCAGGTAACCCAGTTACCATTTTGTTTGATTGAAGAGCATCAGACTCCTTCATTTCTTCTTTTGTTGTGACGCGATGTAGACTGGGTGCGGTAAGGAAAGTCGATAGGTGGCAGGTTGAGTTAGTCTCGGGTGTGAGAGTTGCATCCCATTCCCTTGTACCAGATTGTAGATTGGAGGTTGGACCTCTTCATACTACATTGGACCTCTGAGTTATTCCATTGGGTTCTTATGACATTGTCATAGGGATGGATTGGTTAGAGGCGCATAGTGCGGTCATAGATTGTCGACGTAAGTCGATTCGATGCATTGGGGCATTTGGCAGAGAGGTAGAGATAGTGGGAGTTCAGAGGCCGATTTCCTTGAGGGTCATCTTAGCTATGCAGTTGACGAGGTGTGTGCGTCAGGGTTGCCAATTATTTGCTGTTACAGTGGATGATTTGGATTTAGGAGGTGGAGAAGATAAAGTCTCTCTTGATAGTCACCCCATTCTTCAGGAGTATTCTGATGTCTTTCCAGATGAGATTCTAGGGATGCCACCTCAAAGGGATATAGACTTCAAGATAGACCTTGTACCTGGATCGAAACCCATTTCACAAGCTCCTTATTGTATGACCACCCAGGAGCTGAAAGAGCTTCGCTTGCAGCTTGAGGAGTTGTTAGAGAAGGGTTTTATTCGCCCTGGTGTTTCTCCATGGGGAACGCTAGTTATCTTCGTGAAGAAGAAGGACGGTTCACTTCAGTTATGTATTGATTACCTATAGTTGAACAAAGTGACCATTAGGAATTGCTATCTGCTTCCTAGGATTGATTATCTATTCAACTAGATCAAGGGTGCCACGATCTTTTCAAAGATTGATATTAAGTCAGGATACCATCAGCTTCGTATTTTCGAATCGGACATCCATAAGACAATGTTTCATACGCAGTATGGTCACTATGAGTTCACAGTAATACCATTTGGGTTGACGAATGCACCCTCTGTGTTCATGAGTCTGATGAATGGGGTATTTCGTACATACCTAGATAGATTTTTCCTTGTGTTCCTTGATGACATTTTGATATACTATAGGATAGTGGAAGAGCATGAGGAACATTTACGGTAGGTATTACAGTGCATACGGGATAATCTGCTTTATGCTAACCTGTGGAAGTGTGAATTCTTCAAGACTGAGGTCCAGTACCTTGGTCATGTGATCTTAGGGGAAGGTATTTCAGTGGATCCTGCAAAGATCCAAGTGATCTCAGATTGGCCTATGCCCACGAATGTGGCAGAGATACATAACTTTATGGGGCTAGCGAGTTATTACGGGCGTTTTGTGCAGGGTTTTTTGAGAATAGGCTATCCTATCACCTCCCTTCAGAGAAAAGGGAAGAGGTTTGAGTGGTTAGAGAAGCGTGAGGTAGCGTTTCAGGATCTTAAGGAGAAGCTGACCAGTGCACCAATACTTGCGATACCGGATTTGACTGGGGACTTTGTAGTTTGTACAGATGTGTCCTTAGAGGGATTAGGTGTAGTGTTGATGCAGGAGGGTCATGTCATTGCATACAAGTCACGAAAACTCAAGGATCATGAGCTGAACTATCCCACGCATGATCTTGAGTTAGCGGCAGTTGTTCATGAATTGACGAGATGGAGGAATTTCCTTCTTGGCCATAGGTTTTAGTTGCACAGTGATCACATAAGCCTTCAGTATATTTTCATGCAGGCCAACCTTAATGCTAGGCAGAGGTGTTGGATGGAGTTTCTCTGCGAATGACTTTGAAGTGAAGTATATCCAGGGAAAGGAGAATGTCGTAGCGGATGCACTCAGTAGGAGGAGACATGAGATATTTGAGTTGAATCTTGTTGTAGATTTGTGGAGTCAGATTCTTTTTTCCCTTCCAACAGATAGTTGGTATCAGGAGGTTAAGACGGAGATTGAGGCAGGAAGACCCCTTGAGGGTAGGTATTCAGGATATTCTCTAGATTCAGATGAGATATTGAGGCACATGGGATGCATATACATTCCTTCATCAGGTGATCTTCGCACCTTGGTCATGACTGAAGCACATCGTGCACCTTATTCATCCCATCTAGGGGTGAAGAAGATGTATGTAGATCTATGTCAGTTGTATTTCTGGCTAGGGATGAAACGCGATATTGTGGATTATGTGTCATGATGTCTTGAGTGTCAGCGAGTGAAGGCTGAACACCAGCATCCAGTAGGGATTTTGCAACCACATTTAGTACCAGATTGGAAGTGGGATATTATCTCATTAGATTTCATTGTTGGTTTACCCAACTCTTCGAGACGACATGATGCGATCATGGTGACAATTGATAGGCTAACGAAGGTGGCACACTTCTCACCTATTCGCTCTTCTTATACTACATCGTTCGTAGCTAGAGTGTTCATGGAGGACATAGTGAGGCTACATGGTATTCCACGTCGGATTATTTCTGACAGGGATCCAGTGTTCACCTCAGCTCTTTGGACTTCATTACAACATGCGATGGGGACACAGTTGAACTTCAGTTCAGCTTACCACCTAGAGACAGATGGACAGATCGAGAGGGTCAATCAGATCCTCAAGGACATGTTACGTATGTATGTAATGGACTAGCATACACAATGGGAAGATTATCTCTATTTGGTAGAGTTTGCATATAATAATGGTTTTCAAAGTTCTATCGGCATGCCTCCATTCCAGGCATTGTATGGGTGACCATGTCGCACTCCCTTGAGTTGGGATCGACTTGAGGATAGAGTGACTTTGGGTCCTGAGATGTTGCAGGATATGGAGCAACAGGTGGATAGGATTAGAGAGCACTTGGTGGCAGCGCAGGATAGGCAGAAGAAGTATGCGGATGCGCATAGGGTGGATCATCAGTTTTATGTAGGCGATAGAGTCTTCTTGCGGGTGTGTCCACGAAAGAGTCCCATCTATTATAGGAAGGGTTCTAAGTTGGCGCCTCGCTTTGTCGAACCCTTCAAGATACTCAAGAAGATTGGTCCAGTTGCTTACCGTCTTACTTTACCGCCTAGTCTCTCATGTATTCACGATGTTTTTCATGTTTCAGTTCTTCAGCCGTACCATCCAGACATTTCTCATGTACTTGATTGGAATGCATTACAGGTAGAGGACTAGCAGCTGGATTTGGAGCTCGTGGCCATAATGGAGCGCAAAACGCTCGCTCTTCGAGGGTGAGATATTGATCAGGTTAGGATCCAATGGGATCCTAGGGATGACATGTCATCCACTTGGGAAGATGCAACTAGAATGAGGGAGCTCTATCCCTATTTGTTTGTAGGCTTCCAGGAGTAAGCCTGACCCTGGGGGGAGGATGTAGCACCCCTCCATTTTGGCTCTTTTGATCAGACAGTGTTCTTCTTTGTTATGTTTGTTTATGTTATACTTTGACTATGGTACTTGGTTACTATTTGATCACAAACTGTTAAGCGATGTGAATGTTATATTTTGATGAGATGGTATTTTACTCCGATGTTATCATTATGGCATGCTTTGAATTAGCCTAGCAGATATTTAATTATTGATACTTTATGCTTTTGATTATATTATTGATGTTAGACTCATCAGTTAGTAAGTTTGTATTGGTGAAGGGGATGAGATTGTATCACTCGCTTGCGAGCGCCCTACGATTATGAGATTTCCTCTTCACAGCGTGTTTATTATATCATATATATGCATGTTTGATATACTTTTTGTTTGCAGGTTGATAGGTACAAGACATCGACTCCACCTAATTTACCAGGTTTGAGCGTGTTCATTGGCCAATGGTATTCGATTGGGAGATAGTAGCTAGGTTTTTCGTGCCAAGTCATCACCCTAGTCATAGTGTGTCGTCGGGTTAAGTTGCTTATTTGTTGTTCATCTCTCCTTGATTTATTTAATTTCAAATTAAAAAAAGGGGTAAATAAATGGTTTTTTGTATTTGGGTTGTTTATTAAATAAATCTAGTTGTAGTGTTAGAAATGTTACTTCATTTATTAATTAATTTAATTTAATTAATAAACTAATCTAATCTAGGATTAGAATTATTTTATAGATTATTTAAATTAATTGTGTGGAATTAAATCAAGTTATTCATTTTGGAAATTATAATTGTTAAATCCCTTTTGAAATGAAAATTTAAAAAGTGTTAAAATTTTTTAAAGTTAAATTCTTTTGGAAATGAAAATGTTTAAAAGCATTTAAATTCATTTGAAATAGAATTTTTTAAAAAAAGAAGAAATAAAGTCATGTTGAAAAGAAATTTGTTTTTAGTTTTAAATTTCAAAAAAAATAAAAAAATCTCCAAATTGGATAGAGGAGCAATAACTATGGTGGATGGGATATTTTGGGGAAAGTTGACCAAATTTGGGGAAGATATTTCATTTAAAAAAAATAAATTGCTGTTAAAAAGGAAGGAGAGTTCTTCATGTTTTGTTTATGCATTATTGGAATTTGGGTGAGGATTTTGGAAGAGCTTGGAAAAATCATCTTGCAGGGAAGCTCACTGTCTTCTTCAAACTCTCCTTCAAGCTTTAGATTATATGTTCTCCTTGTTTATTGTTTGGAAATTTGCATTTTCAATTTAAAACTTGCTTGTAAATCTTTTTTTTAAAACCCTATTTAAATCTTGAATAAATTTAGATTGTTTGTTGAAAATCAAAACTTGCAACAAAAATCTTCAATTTTATCAATAGAAAAATGGAAAGAAACAAAATGAAATTTGAAAACCTCTATTTTGGAGTTGAAATGGTTCATATCAAATTTGAAATTTAAACCAAGAAATTGTGTTTGAGAAATTAGTTTTATTGTAAAAAAATTATGTAGAAAAGTTGCACAATTTGTCTGTAAAATGGAAATTTAGGTATATATTTATAAATATGTTTGTATATATATATACATACATATTTTATAAATATATTTCTTTGTTCATTCTGGAAATGTTGTTTTTTAAAAAAAAAATTACACAGAAGACAAAACAGGGGAGGGTGTTTTGTTTTTTTTTATTGAAAATAAAATATAAAAATAAATATTTATTTTGGGTATTTTATGGGGAGGTTGGGCGGTAGCCATGGCTGCCACAGCCAAGCCCATGGAGGGCGTTGTTGTGGCAACGCTCCCCACAGTCTGTGGGGGAAGCGCTGCCACAAGTAGCACAACCTCCACAAGGAGGCTGGGCGCAACCTGTGGCTGCGTCCCCTCTTCTTTTGGGGGCCCACGACCTTTTAAAAATAATTCATTTTTTTAAAAGTTTTATTTTATTTTTATTAAATTGATTTTATATTATATATATATATATTATATAAATATAATATATATTATATAAATATAATATATATATATAATATAAATATAATATATATATATAATAAATATATTATAATTTAAATAAATTTTTTATTATTATTTGTATATATAAAATATATATATATATATATATATGATGTATATATTATGTAGTTTTAAATCATTGAATTTGGAATTTAAATGGCTGATTTTAAATATATATATTTAAATAATAATTATATATTTAAATATATATATATATATATATATTTGTATATACACTAAGTATATATTTATATATATATATATTTAATATATATTTATATTTAAATATAAATTATTTTAAGGTGATTATTTCATTATCATAGTTTGAAATAAAATTGACTTTATAGCAAATGATTTTATTTAAAAAGTTGATTTTTATTATTACGTGTAATTGGAGAAAACGAAATTAAATTATTAGCTTAAGTTCCTAAATGTTGTCAATATAATTTTAATTACTTTTGAGTAGTTGCAAATAATTTTAATTATTCTTATTTGATTACATGCAATATGTTATCACCTTGCTTGGATTTAGGAAATCCTAAAGTAGGATAGTAATTTGCCTAATTTGTCTTTTCGTTATGAAATCTCCCTCTTTCGTGATGTTGGGAAAATGAAGTTATTTGTTATGTAAGTCTTCTAGATGGGGTTTTCATGTGATTGTGTGGGTTGCAATAATTTGTTAGTCAACTCATGAATTGCCTTGGGTAGTGCGCCTTATTGGATCCAGTTAGATACCCAGTTATCATGAACGGGGTGTGTTGACTTTATTTCGTGGATAGGGAGTCATTCTCCTTAGGTCGCACTTATGTACCCTTGGGTTGTGGAGTTATTCCACGTGTTGTCTTAGAGGAGTGGCTTACAATGAGGGCCAACACACAAAGTGGTGTTAGGGTAACTTTTTGCAAGTTAGTTAATTCAGTGATAACATAAATAAACTTATTAGAGGTTTAGGTTGTATCAAACACATGATAACAAGATTTATTTTTCCTCGCTTATGGACGCAAGGGCTTGTATACACTCGGGATGGGATGAGAAGGCCTGAAATGGAAAGATCGTTATCTCGTCTTTACGAGAGATAACTGATTCCTCATTGGATTGCATGAGGGGCCAGGAGTCGTGAGAGGTTTCCAAGATATCCCGAGATGGGGGTCGGGACCTAGGAAGACTTATCAGGATATCCCATGTGACATTGTGATGACACTTCTCCTAAGTCAGCAGTATGTTTGTATCAGTGACGCAATTGATTGTTTAACTCTGGAAGCATTGTAAGCATTGTGTTATTTGATGTTGTACTTGTATTTAATTCAGTTCAGTTATGTGTAGCCCGTGTCTAGAGGTAGATGGTCTTGTCTAGGAATCCTTGTTACTATCTCCTAGCACGGGGGGTGAGCCTTCGAGTATCACATGGTTGGGTGGAACGTGCACCTTAATCCATTGGGTTGCCCTCTTGTTCGTGTGGACGATATTTCCAGTTGGAGAGCTCGTGGGATCCAGATCCTTTTCTTGCTTTATTCATTTCAGTTGTTATTGTAATTTTAATACCCCTCATTTGTATCGAGGTGGAAGATGTAATTTGTAACCATGCTTATTGGATTTACCTCATTCGGGGAATGAGAGTTGTAATCGTATTGTAAATTATTGTTATTGGAAACATGTGGTATCTCTTATACTTTGATGTAATTTTATCATGTATGGAATGTATGTGTATTTAATTTATTAAGTAATTAAATGTTATGGTTTCAATTCATGTTTCTTGTTTGGGTTTAAGTAAACTCAGTCTCGTAACCTTAGGGGTTTTTGGCAATGGGTAGTGAACTTGCATGTTAATTGTACTTAACAAAAAAAAAATTAGTTCGTTTGAGTAGTTAATTGCAACTTCCCTTAGGGTTGCATGGCGGGGCGTTACACTTGGTGTTTAAACTAATTGTGGTGAATGTTTATTGTTTATAGAAGTATGCTGTAGTGCAGTGTTATAGATTTAGGTCCCAGGTAAGGAGTTGTGTGGTTTGCTTTCATTTCTATCCACCACAGAAGTGTTTTGGTGTCGACCTAATTTGAATTTGCATTGTTGATGTGCATAGCTGACCTTGGCGAATAGTTTCAAGGTTAAATATGATATATGTATATGAGTTGATTTGTTGAAGGATGTGGAGATAGATAAGAAAGATGTGAATGATGCGAATTTAAGAGTGTTAGACTTTGAATTTGAGAAGTGCAATGTGAGCTTTCATGTGTTAGATTGCTGGATGTAGTGAGTAGAAGGTGTCTACAATTCTTCAGAAAGACTATGAAGGTGTTGGAACCCTTTGATAGTGAGCCCTTTGTATTTGGTGTTGATATTACTTTATATTGTGAACTAATCCTATAGACATGTAAAAATGCCTAATGCATATCGCACATCCTGAATTGCATTCTTCCATTATTAGCATCATATTACATCATTTACATCATTAATTCTATTTTAACATCATTTCTATCATTTAACCCCATTCCCCTCTATTAATTAACTAATCTTGAATTGTTTATTAAATAGTTATCTTTAATTATTTAATTATTCCAATTTCCTTCAAAATATCTTGACTTAACTTATTTGAAACATCATCCATTAATAAATAAACATTTTATTTATTAATCAATCTTATCAATTAAACGTTCCTCAATTAATTAATTACTTTAATTAATTATCTCAATCATGCAAAAGAAAAAACTAATCTTCTATCTCAATCTTATCTTGCACGTTCCTCCAATAATTAATTAATTAATTATTTAATTAATTGTATCATGCATTACTTCTCTCAAATCTTAACTGGCACTCTCTTTCAGTCAACTGATATTGATTGACCACTCTTTTGATCAATCAATTGACTTAACACTTCAATCAATATCTCATGCAACTAGTTAACTAGAATCATGTAGCTAGTTGTAGTCATTTAACTAGCCAATCAATTCCTTTCATTAATTCTTAGCCTTTGGTCTCAAATCAAGACCTCTTAATCTAGACCATTGATCTAATTTCTAAAAATCTATAAAACAACCCTCATCCTTCACATTCATTACCTAGAATTTTCATAGCAAAGCCATGTTTGTAATACCCCTCCTGTTATTGTTTGGACTTGTTATTTTTCTATGTTTTTTGTTTGATACCTTGAGACAGTGATGGTACTATTTATTGTTTGGTTTGGTGGATTGGATAGTTAGACTGTTTGGTGATTATGCTATTTCATTTGAGGACATGGATATTTCATATGACATTATGGTTTGGTGATGTTAATTTGATTTCAGTAATATATTATGATGCAGTGGATTAGTAATCAGTTTATAATGTGATCAGTTAGTTTAGAAATGTTATTTCATCATTGATATTATAATTGTTAGTATAGTTTTGGTGAGAGGACAGTGTAGCACCACTCGTTTACGAGCGCCCTTCTATGCTCCTTCTCAGAAGGTAATGCTTTGATTATATATATGTACATGTACACGGTCTTGTTTGTATGTAGGGCTTGTAGGTATAGAGTCTCAATTCCACTTGCTTGGGCAGGACAGGGTGAGGATCAAATTACCCAACTGGCAAGATGTTGAAATAGAGATGACAAGGAAGTCACCCTGTTCCATGGTTGTCAAACCCTCCTGTTTGAGTTGTATTGTGCATCTTTGTTGTTGTCATTGTTGCAATTTATTATAGTAATTTGTGTGAGTGTATTTTGTTATGTATTTTACGTTGGAATTTTGTATGATGTTATTTATTTAATTAAATGATGCTAATAAATGTTTATAATAGTGTTGGAATAATTTATAATAAAATATAAAAGTTTTATTTTAAAAGTCACGTGTTTTATTTAAGTGTTAATTAAATTATTTAAGATTAGTATTTGTTTAATTTAATTAAATTAGCAAGTTGAGGATAATTATGAAATAAATAAATTAAATAAATTAAATAAATTAAATAAATGAAATTGTGTGAATTGCAAGTAAAACTTGCAAAATAAAAATTAAAACAGAAAGTATTGTTAAATGGAAAAAAAATCAATAAAAGAAAAGAAAAGAAAAGATAAAAAGGACCAATGAGTACTGAGTTTGGCTGAAAAACTGAGATTAAAATTAGAAAATTTCTTTTAAATTGGATTTTTAGAAGCTTTCGAAAAATAAGAGATATCTTTTATTTAATTGCAAATTGGAGAGACTTTTCATTCACGGGAAAATTTGGACAAAGTTGCACAAAATAATAATTTTGAAATATTGGATCTTCTGAAGTTTTTGGGGAAATTGTTTCATTTTTCTTTCATTATACTGGGGAGGTTCTTTTGAATGGAATAGTAGATTAGAAATCTGAGCAAGGAAATCTGGAGACAAAGTTCTGAAGGAAGGAACAAAAGTTATTCGAAGGGCTATCTAGATCAAGCAAAGCTTCATCAGATTTCCAACAGTGCAGGACTCCAGGTTCCATAAATTCTCTTTCTCTATTCGTGAAAATTACAATGGAAATCATATTGTTCTGGGAAAAGAAAATAATACGGGTTTTTTGGGAA
The DNA here is from genome assembly GCA_007258455.2 of Sequoia sempervirens. Lineage (NCBI taxonomy): Eukaryota > Viridiplantae > Streptophyta > Pinopsida > Cupressales > Cupressaceae > Sequoia > Sequoia sempervirens. The sequence continues at coordinate 280,756,394 of VDFB02058242.1, read as the reverse complement.
AACTTCTGGGTTTCAAGTAATTGGGGAAAAATCTATTGTTTGAATTTCTGTTAATGTTCTAAAATTTTCTTTAAAACGTGGTTATGAGAAAATTAGTTTATCTGTTTGAAGCCTATAGATGCTCATATTTAAACTGAGTTTCAAAAAGATAAGAGATTCAATATAATATTTCTCTCACCTTTAAAAAAAAGGGATTTTGGCCTATAGGAGCAAAATAGTATTTGATTAAACTATCTGTATTTCTGTATGTTTGTTTGAGAAAATTTTATTCCTGTTCTGAAAGCTTTAAATTATTTGGATGCACCTGTATATATATATATATTATATAAATATATATTATATATATATATATATATATATCTCTTTTGAAGGATATACATATACATATACATATATATATATAATATACCTAGATTGGCATATTATTTAAATAAAGTTTTTTGAGTTTTTGAAATATTTATTTTGGGTCAAATCGAAAGAAATTTTATTATAAAAAAAAATTGTTTTGAGTGTTGGGGAGGGACGGCGTTGGGCCGTACCCCCACCATACCACTCTGCGCGGTCAGTAGGACTACGCACAACAATCATTATGACTGTTGTGCGTAGTACTGGTAAAGGCCGAATGACCTTATTGCATTCGCCAAGTTTGTTTATATATATATATATATATATATAGAGTGTGTATTTTTATTATATATATATTATGTAATATGTTTGGAATTTTGATTTATGTATATATACATATTTAATATATATATACATATTTAATATATATATATATACATATTTAATATATATATATATATATTTAATATATATATAAATATATTTAATATATATATATATATATATATTAATTTCATTTTTAGTATGAAAAATTATAATTATGATTATTACGTATAAGGCAAAAGTTTATTGGGAACTGGTATTTTATTTATTGAAATTTATTATAGAATTAGTTAAAGGAAAAAGTGAGGTTTTGTAATGTAATTAAAAGAATTATATTAACTTTGTGTGGGAGTTATTACGTTACTCTATTTTCTAAGTCTGCTTGACTTCTTTGTTTCCTTGAGTTATCGTTTTGACTTTTATAATGTGGGAACCCTGTCAATCTTATGAACCCAAATTTTGGTGGTTGTTATCCTTAGAGTTCTAGAGGCGTGTTTTTATTGTTGAATATTTACCTTCATTTTATGTACTCTTGAGGTTGCAAGATAATAATATTACTATTCTTTGGAAGGGTTGTACGAGTTGTGTTAAGATTTTGATTATGTGTATAGCAAGATGAGTAATGCCTTGCGTGTCTCCTATTGTGACTTATTGCTTTATTCTTTATGGTACAACCCTTGCTTGCTTTGTTATGTTTTGGGGTCTCAGGGAGAGTGGCTCTTCGTGGGGGCCGACGCCTCAAAAGGAGGAAGGGCTCATGATAACCCATGTAAGAGTAGTGTAACAAGTGAAAACCTAATAATAGAAATTAGGAGGATGGGTAGTAAAAAAACATAAGATAACCTTGGATACCTCGTCTACACATTAGGGCTATCGTAGACTAATGGTAGGTTGAGAAGGCCGTGGTTAGAAAAGTTGTAACCTTGTCCTCATGAGAGGTTAACGGCTCTGCATGAGCTACCCTATGGGGCTAGTGCCTCAAGTAGGAGGAAGGGCTAGGATAACCATAGATGGGGGCCGACGCCTCATGTTGAAGGAAGGGCCAGGATAACCCATGTAGGCTATGCGATGACACTCTCCACTAGATACCTTATGCCTTGTTTCTTGGTTGCCTCTGGAATTGTGTTCTGATTATTGTTCCAGATTCATTTGGAGATGTTTTATGTTTGTTTCTTTGGTTACTTGGTTAATGGTTATTTCCTTGCTTGTTGTGATGAGATTTATGGCTTTGTGTTTATTACGTTGATTCATGGATGTTGTTGTTTATGTCCTTTGTAATCCTTGGTGTTGTTCTTTGTTGAAGTTGTTTTATGGCATTCATGGTCGTGATTACTTCCTTGTCACCTTTGAGCATGGGGGGTGGGTTATTTATAACCCACGTGGTCAGGTGGAACGTGCTCCTCACCCGTTGGGTTCCCCATCGACGTTCGTTCTTCTCAGCATTCTTCAGTTGGAGCTTGTACCAGATATTCATTTGTAATTCAAACATTTTTGTACTATGTATTTATCCCACATGTATGGGAGATTTCATTGTATTCATTATTGATCATGTAATGTATTACGTGATGATGTATTGTATATAAACATTTGTAACCATTCATTTTATGAGACTTGATATAATTGTATCACGTGATGTATTGTTCTTTTACTTATGGCTACATAGATGTACTATTGTAAATGGATTTTGTAATGTTGACGTATGTAAATTTAGATAAGTTATTTAGCGTTATCTTTTATCTTTTCGTTGAGTTGTTATGCGATGTAACCTCGCGTGCCCCAGAGGACTTGATGTTATGATGTTAATGTGCAATGTAAATGTGTTTAATGTTTAGTTGCATGTTTACTTTGTGTTTAAAAAAAAAAAATGGTTGCAATGTTTGTTCTCTGGGGTTTGCATGACGGGCGTTACAACTTGGTATCAGAGCCAAGGTTTGCAAATGTTGGGGTGTTTGGGTAGTTAAGTCCACTAGGCAACCTTGTGTTTGACTCTTGAGCTCACTTGTACCTTTATCTTGTTGCGCAAAAATATGCCTCTAGGTAGAGGACATGGCCAAGCAAGAGGCCGTGGTGCTAGTCAAAGAGCAAACCGGAAAAGTCCTTTAGTTCCTAGTTCCCATGGTTCTGAGCATGAGGAACAACAGAGTCTTCACAATAATCCATCAGGTGGTTAAAATCCAGGACAGCCTGGAGTAGACGGTCAGTTGTAGCACATTGTTGGAGAGATTCTTGATCGATTGGGACCCAGGCTAGAGGAGGTGCAACAGGTTGAGAGAGAAAGAGAAAGGTCACCGAGGCGAAGGGAAATAACTGTGGATTAGGATGCAGTGATAGCAGGCCATATGAGAGATTTGATGAGAGCACACCCTCCCACTTTCAATGGTTCTAGAGGAGGTTTGGAGGCTGAGACATGGTTTATTGACTTGGATTGTTGCTTCACGATGCACCCATATGGTAGCAATACCAAAGCTCGGTGCATAGTTATGCATCTGCGAGGTTTCACATCTACTTGGTGGTGTCTTGAAGAACAAAAGTTACACCTGGATATCAGTATGGTCAAATGGGAGTTATTTCTAGATAGGTTCAGGGCTCGCTTCCTCTCAGATCATTGGAGGCAATGCAGAGCTGATGAGTTTCATGATATCAAGCAGTTGTCTATGTCAGTAGAACAGTATGAGTGGTGCTTCTATGAGTTGAAGTAGTATGCAGGGATCAGCCATGATGAAGGCATGTTGGTGCAACATTTTGTTCGGGGCTTAAACGCCCACATCAGTGGAGGCGTGCGAGTCTTCAACCGAAGACAATGGAAATGGCGGTTGAAAAGGCTCGTTTGGTAGAGGAAATTTTTTCCATGGCATTGGGTGGTCACATTGGAGTACAGATTGGTAGTGCGCCTACACCAGGTTTTAGCACCCATGGAGGCCAGTCACATGGTGCAGGATCTTCTAGGAATAGGTATCCACCTTCTAAAGGGGGTCAGCAGCAGCAACAACATCAGCATCAGTCGCAGCCAAAGAATGAGAACTCTCATTCTCAATAGGGTGGCAATTCTCAGTTCCGTAGGGATCAGAACCAGAACTGAGCTCGTTAGGAGCATTTTGAGCAGCCTGCACATAGTTTTCAGTCAACGCTGAGTGAAGGAAGCTTTCAACAGTCAAATGCTTTGTCTGAGGGTAGAGGATTTGGCCGAGGTACTGGTTGCTACTCATGTGGGCAGTAAGGACATATCTCTAGATTGTGTCAAAAAAAGAGCACCTCTGGATTTAATCAGAGACCAGCCGCTTCTGAGCCGACGGTGGGTGATGTGGGTAGGTCTCATCAAGCATTTTCTGTTGTGGACGACTGCTAGGCTAGGCACCAGGGTGCGAGTGTAGAGGCTTTCAGTAGAGGACGAGGAATTGACTTAGGAGCTCGCAGATGAGCTCGAGAGGGTTCGACGGTGACCTAACATTGAGATCTTGGCGACATGAGAGGATTCCTTCCGTATTAGGGAACATTATTTTCTTTTGTTTACTGGCTTTCAGGAGCAAGCCGAATTTATTGGGGGGAGGATGTAATACCCCTCCTGTTATTGTTTGGACTTGTTATTTTTCTATATTTTTTGTTTGATACCTTGAGACAGTGATGGTACTATTTATTGTTTGGTTTGGTGGATTGGATAGTTAGACTATTTAGTGATTGTGCTATTTCATTTGAGGACATGGATATTTCATATGACATTATGGTTTGGTGATGTTAATTTGATTTCAGTAATATATTATGATGCAGTGGATTAGTAATCAGTTTATAATGTGATCAGTTAGTTTAGAAATGTTATTTCATCATTGATATTATAATTGTTAGTATAGTTTTGGTGAGAGGATAGTGTAGGACCACTCATTTATGAGTGCCCTGCTATGCTGCAATTCCTTCTCGGAAGGTAATGCTTTGATTATATATATGTACATGTACACGATCTTGTTTGTATGCAGGGATTGCAGGTACAGAGTCTCGATTCCACTTGCTTGGCAGGATAGGGTGAGCATCAAATTACCCAACGGGCATAATGTTGAAACATAGATGACAAGGAAGTCACCCCTTTCCATGGTTGTCAAACCCTCCTGTTTGAGTTGTATTGTGCGTCTTTGTTGTTGTCATTGTTGCAATTTATTATAGTAATTTGTGTGTGTATTTTGGTATGTATTTTACGTTGGAATTTTGTATGATGTTATTTATTTAATTAAATGATGCTAATAAATGTTTATAATAGTGTTGGAATAATTTATAATAAAATATAAAAGTTTTATTTTAAAAGTCACATGTTTTATTTAAGTGTTAATTAAATTATTTAAGATTAGTATTTGTTTAATTTAATTAAATTAGCAAGTTGAGGATAATTATGAAATAAATAAATTAAATAAATGAAATTGTGTGAATTGCAAGTAAAGCTTGCAAAATCAAAATTAAAACAGAAAGTATTGTTAAATGGAAAAAAAATCAATAAAAGAAAAGAAAAGATAAAAAGGACCAATGAGTGCTGAGTTTGGCTGAAAAGCTGAGATTAAAATTAGAAAATTTCTTTTAAATTGGATTTTTAGAAGCTTTCGAAAAAGAAGAGATATCTTTTATTTAATTGCAAATTGGAGACTTTTCATTCAAGGGAAAATTTGGACAAAGTTGCACAAAATAATAATTCTGAAATATTGGATCTTTTGAAGTTTTTGGGGAAATTGTTTCATTTTTATTTCATTATATTGGGAAGGTTCTTCTGAATGGAATAGTAGATTAGAAATCTGAGCAAGGAAATCGGGAGACGAAGTTCTGAAGGAAGGAACGAAAGTTATTCGAAGGGCTATCTAGATCAAGCAAAGCTTCATCAGATTTCCAACAGTGCAGGACTCTAGGTTCCATAAATTCTCTTTCTCTATTTGTTAAAATTACAATGGAAATCATATTGTTCTGGGAAAAGAAAATAATAAGGGTTTTTGGGGAAAACTTCTGGGTTTCAAGTAATTGGGAAAAAATCTATTATTTGAATTTCTGTTAATGTTCTGATTTTTTTTTTTAAAACATGGTTATGAGAAAATTAGTTTATCTCTTTGAAGCCAATAGATGCTCATATTTAAACTAAGTTTCAAAAAGATTAGGGATTCAATATAATATTTCTCTCACCTTTTTAAAAAAGGGATTTTGGCCTATAGGAGCAAAATAGTATTTGATTAAACTATCTGTATTTCTGTATGTTTGTTTGAGAAAAAATTATTCCTGTTCTGAAAGCTTTAAATTATTTGGATGCACCTGTATATATATATATATATCTTTTGAAGGATATACATAATATATATATATATATATAATATACCTAGATTGGCATATTATTTAAATAAAGTTTTCTGAGTTTTTGAAATATTTATTTTGGGTCAAATCGAAAGAAATTTTATTATAAAAAAAATTGTTTTGCAGAGTGTTGGGGAGGGACGGCGCTGGGCCGTACCCCCCTTGTACCCCTCTATGTGGTTAGTAGGATTGCGCACAACATTCATTGTGACTGCTGCGTGCAATAGTCATAATGACTGCTGTGCGCAGTACTAGTAAAGGCCGAACAACCTTATTGCATTCGCCAAGTTTATTTTTATTTATTTATTTTATATATATATATAGAGTGTGTATTATTAAATATAGATATATATATATATTCAATATATATATATATATATAAATCAAAATTCCAAACATATTACATAATATATATATATATATATATATATATATATATATACATAATATATATATATATATATATATTCAATATATATATATATATATAAATCAAAATTCCAAACATATTACATAATATATATATATATATCAATTTCATTTTTAGTATGAAAAATTATAATTGTGATTATTACGTATAAGGAAAAAGTTTATTGGGAACTGGAATTTTATTTATTGAAATTTATTATAGAATTAGTTAAAGGAAAAAGTGAGGTTTTGTAATGTAATTAAAAGAATTATATTAACTTTGTGTGGGAGTTATTACATTACTCTATTTTCTAAGTCTTCTTGACTTCTTTGTTTCCTTGAGTTATCGTTTTGACTTTTATAATGTGGGAGCCCTGTTGATCTTATGAACCCAAATTTTGGTGGTTGTTATCCTTAGAGTTCTAGAGGCATGTTTTTATTGGTGAATATTTACCTTCGTTTTATGTACTCTTGAGGTTGCAAGATAATAATATTATTATTCTTTGGAAGGGTTGTACGAGTTGTGTTAAGATTTTGATTATGTGTATAGCAAGATGATTAATGCCTCACATGTCTCCTGTTGCGACTTATTGCTTTATTCTTTATGGTACAACCCTTGCTTGCTTTGTTATGTTTTGGGGTCTCAGGGAGAGTGGCTCTTTGTGGGGGCCGACGCCTCAAAAGGAGGAAGGGCTCAGGATAACCCACGTAAGTGTAGTGTAACAAGTGAAAATCTAATAATAGAACTTAGGGGGATGGGTAGTAAAAACACATAAGATAACCTTGGATACCTCATCTACGCATTAGGGCTATCATATAATAATGGTAGGCTGAGAAGGCCATGGTCGGCAAAGTCGTAACCTCGTCCTCATGAGAGGTTAACGGCTCTGCATGAGCTACCCTATGGGGTCGGCGCCTCAAGTAGGAGGAAGGGCCAGGATAACCATAGATGGGGGCCGACGCCTCATGTTGGAGGAAGGGCCAGGATAACCCATGTAGGCTATGCGATGACACTCTCCACTAGATACCTTATGCCTTGTTTCTTGGTTGCCTCTGGAATTGTGTTCTGATTGTTGTTCCAGATTCATTTGGAGATGTTTTTTGTTTGTTTCTTTTGTTACTTGGCTAATGGTTATTTCCTTGCTTGTTGTGATGAGATTTATGGCTTTGTGTTTATTACGTTGATTCATGGATGTTGTTGTTTATGTCCTTTGTAATCCTTGGTGTTGTTCTTTGTTGAAGTTGTTTTATGGAATTCATGGTCGTGATTACTTCCTTGTCACCTTTGAGCATGGGGGGTGGGTTATTTATAACCCACGTGGTCGGGTGGAACGTGCTTTGCACCCGTTGGGTTCCCCATCGACGTTCGTTCTTCTCAGCATTCTTCAGTTGGAGCTTGTACCAGATATTCATTTGTAATTCAGACATTTTTGTACTATGTATTTATCCCACATGTATGGGAGATTTCATTGTATTCATTATTGATCATGTAATGTATTATACGACGATGTATTGTATATAAACATTTGTAACCATTCATTTTATGAGACTTGATATAATTGTATCACGTAATGTATTGTTCTTTTACTTATGGCTACATAGATGTACTATTGTAAATGGATTTTGTAATGTTGACGTATGTAAATTTAGATAAGTTATTTAGCGTTATCTTTTATCTTTTTGTTATGAGTTGTTATGCAATGTGACCTCACGTTCCCCAGAGGACTTGACGTTATGATGTTAATGTGCAATGTAAATGTGTTTAATGTTTAGTTGCATGTTTACTTTGTGTTTTAAAAAAAAAAATGGTTGCAATGTTTGTTCTCTGGGGTTTGCATGACGGGCGCTACAATGTTCTTTTGATTCTTGAGAAATTCAAAATTATTTATCATAACATCTAGGTCATCACATATTGAAGCTTTTTACAAACTCTCATGGAGGCTTTGAGTTGAAGCAATCCCACATACTTTTCAACTAAGGTTACTCAACAATGGAATGGTAAGATTGTTTTGGTTTTGAATTCGTTTATGTTTGATTTGATCATCTAAATTTTGTTACAAATTCATAGCTTTTGACAATTGCATTTCATTGGTATGTGGGTTGATCATTTATGTTTTTGATTTTTGTTCACTGAATTCATTGTTGTATGCCCATTCCATAAAACAATGAATTCAATGAAAGAAAAAAAATAAAAAAATGATAAACCCACTCACCAATGAAATGCAATTGTCAAAAGCTATGAATTCACAAAAAAAGTTAGATGATCAAATCAAACATAAATGAATTCAAAATCAAAACAATTTTACCATTTCATTATTGAGTAACCTTAGTTGAAAAGTATGTGGGATTGCTTCAACTCAAAGCCTCTATGATAATTTGCAAAAAGATTCAATATGTAATGATCTAGATGCTATGATAAATAATTCTCAATCACTTAAGAATCAAAAGAACATGGATTTGCTATGAAAATTCTATGTAATGAAAGTGAAAGATGTTTATTTTATATATTTTTGGAAATTAGATCAATGGTCTGGATTAAAAGGTGCTGATTTGAGATCAAGGACTAAGAATTAATGAGAAGAATTGATTGGCCAGTTAACCGACTCCAACTGGTTGCATGGGATATTGATTGAAGTGTTAAGTCAATTAATTGATAAAAAAAATGGTCAATAAATATTAGTTGACTGAAAGAGAGTGTCAGTTAAGATTTGAGGGAAGTAATGCATGATATAAATAATTAATTATTGGAGGAACGTGCAAGATAAGATTGAGATAGAAGATGAGTTTTCTTTATACATGCTTGAGGTAATTAATTAATTGAGGAACGTGCAATGGATACAATTTTTTTTTTTTTTTTTTTTAATTCAAGGGGTAAACGCTTTTGACCGGAGCTATGAACCAGATACAACCATTCAACAATATCAGCCCAACGGGGTTTGAACCTTGGTGGCAAGAACAACAATGCCACCTATAAACCATCACACCATGCCAATACTGGCATGCAATGGATACAATTGATTAATAAATAAAATATTTATTTATTAATGGATGATATTTCAGATAAGTTAAGTCAATATTTTGGAGGAAATTAGGATAATTAAATAATTAAAGATAATTATTTAATATAAGAAGAGGGTTTGACATTTAATTAAATAATTAATCAATAACTATTTAATCAAAATACAAGAATAAGACAAGTTAGCTACACAATTAAATAATTAATGTTAATTAATCAAGAGGAATGAGGTTAAATTAGTGATAAAATAGTGAATTAATTAAAAAATTCAAGATTATTTAATTAATATAGGAGAATAGGGTTAAATAATAGAAATGAAGTTAAAAGAGAATTAATGATGCAAATGATGTGATATGATGTTAATAATGGAAAAATGTAGTTTCAGGATGTGTGATATGCATTAGGATTTTTTACATGTTTACATTTTTCCCCTCTTTGACATAATGCACTTGCTATGTTGTTTCAAAGAATTCGATGCTCAGATCAAAATTGAAAAAGTTTAATATTCCCCATTGTGCCCTGACAGTCAATGAAAGGATGATAGGACACTGGGGTGCCCCCTCAAGAGGTCGGCTGAAAAAATTATTTTTTCAAGCCGGGCTTGTGACAAGGTTTAAGATTAGTTTCGATGCGTAGAGGACAAAAAATTAAGCCCTAGGGTTCATAGTTAAGGCTCAAGATGATCCAGGGTGATCAAAAAAATGAATAATAAACCCACTTACCAATGAAATGCAATTGTCAAAAGCTATGAATTCACAACAACAGTTAGATGATCAAATCAAACATAAATGAATTCAAAACCAAAACAATCTTACCATTCCATTGTTGAGTAACCTTAGTTGAAAAGTATGTGGGTTTGCTTCGAATCAAACCCTCCATGATAGTTTGCAAAAAGCTTCAATATGTGATGACCTATATGCTATGATAAATAATTCTCAATTGCTCAAGAATCAAAAGACCATGTCTTTCCTATGAAAATTCTATGTAATGAATGTGAAGGATGAAGGGTTATTTTATAGATTTTTGGAAATTAGATCAATGGTCTGGATTAAGAGGTGTTGATTTGAGATCAAAGACTGAGAATTAATAAGAGGAATTGATTGAAGTGTTAAGCCAATTGATTGATCAGAAGGGTGGTCAATCAATATCAGTTAACTAAAAGAGAGTTTCAGTTAAGATTTGACGGAAGTAATGCATGATATAATTAATTAATTAATTAATTAATGGAGGAATGTGAAAGACAAGATTGAGATAGAACATTAGTTTTCTTTTCGCATGGTTGAGGTAATTAATTATTTAGCAAATAATTAATTGAGGAACATGCAATGGATAAGATTGATTAATAAATAAAATGTTTATTTAATAATGGATGATGTTTCAGATAAGTTAATTCAAGATATTTTGGAAGAAATTAGGATAATTTTAAATAATTAAAGATAATTATTTAATTTATGCATGATGAAAAAGGTCAATTAAATAATTAAAGACAGTTACTTAATATAAGAAGGGGGTTTTTCATTTAATTAAATAATTAATTAATACTATTTAATACTTAAATACTTAAATACTATTTAAGTTAAGTTAGTGACATAATTAAATACTTAATGTTTATTTAATTAATCAATAGGAATGAGGCTAAATTAGTGATAAAATAGTGAATTAATTAAACAATTCAAGATTATTTAATTAATAGAGGGGAATAAGGTTAAATGATAAAAATGATGTTAAAAGGAAATTAATGATGCAAATGATGTGATATCATTCTAATAATGGAAAAATGTAGTTTCAGGATGTGTGATATGCATTAGGAATTTTTACATGTCTACATTTGAAAACCTTGCTATGGGTGAAAAGTTCAGAGCATTTCTGATCTATTGCATAGAGAGATATGAGGAACCTAACATGCAATGGTCAAACGAGTTGCCCAAAATGACTTCCCCACAAACAAAGAAAGTATTCGCCATGGTAGTATTGTAAAAATATCCAACAAACAAAGCATACAAAATCGATGATCAATGCCCCATTCCTTCTTCTCTAAATCCTTATGGACATTCTCAAAAGATCTTGGGAATGCGACAATAAGATAAATCCAAAGATAAGACCATAAAAGATAAACAATACTGCGATATCACTTGCCATAGATGTTTTGATGTTTCGGGAGATATCCCTCGATAATGTCTATTAGAGGATGATTTATCTATTAAGACACATGTTAGGATGTTGATGATGATTTTAAAAGGTAGGGTAGTTAATAGTTAGGCATCATTTGAGACTGATAATGATCAAGTGTTTACAATTCTCGCTTTGAAGTTTTAGATTTTGATGCTTGCTTTATTTGTTGATTTCATTGTCAAAGGGTGAAGGTGATGATTTTTTTATTATGGATGGAGATTTTATTGTGGATAGGTGATAAAAATAGGATTTTTGAGATTTTATGGATGTTTTTGTGCTTTTGAGGTTGTTTTGATATTTCTTAGGATATTTGGATTTTTTTGGTGTTTATTGAGAGATTTAGAGACCTAGAGGGGGACCCAAGGGGACTAACGTAGTGCCTTGGGGGGTCATCGATTGATGGCCTTACCTACATTATACACATAGAGACAACATAGTTTGATTTATTTAACTCAAAGCGGCTCATATGAAGACAACCAACCATGTGTTTTAATATGAGACTTTGGACTAAGATAAAGACTTGATTTTGGCATACCCTAAAGGTCATACCTAATACCTCGAGGGCTCATGAATGATGGCCTTGCCTACATAAGCACATAGACAACGTAGTTTGAATGATCATGATTGACATTATTTTTGGATTTTTTGAATTTTCATGACCATTTTTGGAATTTTCAAAAGATATTTGAATGTTTTTTTGGATGTTGATAGTTTTTTGATGTTTTTGGATTTTGAGTTTTTTGATTATTTTGGATTTTGGTAGTTTTCTAGATGTTTTTGGATTTTGATAGTTTATGTGAATGATGTGATAAACAAGGATTTAATTCATCTACTAGTTCTGGAGCTTTCCCCTAGTTTGGAACAAGATTTCATTTATTATGGATAGGTGGATAGGGTAGATAGAAGCTAGTGCAACAAGGTTCAACTTTTAACCAATTATCGAGCCATGGTTGGGTGCACATTTATTAGGTGATGGATGGAATGAAACAAATGTAATAATAAGATGGTAAGTTTAGATAGATGATAGCTATTACTTAGTCAAACATAGTGCTTGCTTACCAGGTTTTCACTATGGTACCTATCCTAGAAGCATCACAAGGTGGTTTTCACTGAAAGGACAATTTATTTATCTTTACTATTTTTTTGATTTTTTTGTTGCTCTTTTTTTAATAAATTTTTTGCTTAGCATATTCTGATGGGTTAGGTATAGAACTTTTTGAGATAGCTACTATTGAGTGGTTCTACTAGGGGTTTTCCTTCTAGAGTGGCCAGCTAATAAATGCCACAGTCATAACTTGTTGTGATGAAAAAAGGACCTAGCTAGTTCGGCTCAAACTTACCTTTTCTCATCTTGATTAAGTTGATCTTTTAATTTTCTTTCAAGACTAAGTCACCAAATTGAAAGCTTATGTTCTTGATTCTCTTGTTATAACTTTGATTGAGGTGGTTCTGATATGCTTGGAGATGGTTTAGAGCACTCAAACACCTTTTGTGTAGTAGTACAAGTTCTTGGAGTTTGCATACTCGATATTCTTTATTGTTGACTAGATCTTTCAAGGAAACCCTTAGGGATGGGATCTTGACCTCATAGGAAAGATGACTTCAAATTCATATATAAGGGAAAAGGGTGTCACAACTATGGGTGTGTGGATGCTAGGTCTGTAGGCCCACAAAGCAGGGCTCAACTAAAGGTTCCTGTCACAACATACATCATTAACAATTTTCTTAAGGATCTTGAGGATCATTTTGTTAGACGCTTCCACCCGACCATTTCCCTGGGGGTAGTACAAGGTAGAGAAGTGATGTTGGATGGAGAATCTAGTACAAAGCTCATGGACATCTTGGTTTTTGAATGGAGTTTAAATGGCGGTAATGATAGTTTGTGGGATACCATAATGAAATATCAAATAGTTAAGGATACACTTTGTTGTTTGTTTTCTAATATTGTAGGTTAGGGGTATAACTTCTATCCAATTTGTGAAATATTTCATGGAAATTATGATAAAATTATGTTCATCAGATGAAGTAGGTGATATCTTGCCTATAAGGTTGAGTCCCCATTGTGAGAACAAGATCACCATGTTGCTGATACTGGAGGCATTTCTTTGAATAATATATAACTTCTTATTCCATTGACAACCAATAGTATCTAGTTCTTAGTAACTTCTTTACTAGATTAGTCCCACTAAAGTGTGACCCACACACACCTTCATGTACCTCTTGTAAGGTAGTTCTAGCTTCTTCCACATTGAGACATCAGAGTAATGTTCCATCAAGACTTTGATGGTATAAAGTATCTTCAAGGATAGTAAAGCATGTGGTTTGGAAAATAAAAGTTTTATTTTGGTTACTTGTAAGGTGAGGTGGTATGGTTCCATGTTGGATAAAGGCATAGGTGTCTTGGTACCAAGGTGAATCGAGACCAACAACATCACACACAAGTTCAGATTCTGGGATATTGAATGCTAGTATAAATAATTGTTCCATGAGGAATTCAAACCTAGGAATTTTTTGTGGTATATCAAGAAATGAACCAATGGTTTCCATAACATCGAAAGCCGTGTTGTTGATTCTTGGAACCCGTTCAAAGAAGATGACTAGAAAGTACTACTTAAACTATCCACCATTCTCTTATAAGGCATTAACTTATTGTCCTTAGTTTGGTATTCATTGTTCACTTGTCTGATGGTCAACTGTGAATCTCCATAAACCTATAACTCTTTGCTTTTCCATTCTAGGATCATTTTTAGCCCAGTGATTGGTGCTTCATATTTGGCTATATTATTTGTGCAAGGAAAGACAATTCTATATGCTTTAGGTATACTATCTCCTTGAGGTGTGAGAAAAAGGATATCGACCCCAGATCCATGTTGAGTATGAGATTCATCAAATTATAGTGTCCAATGATTTACCTAAGTTATCACAAGGATTCCCTCATCAGGAAAGTCTGATATCAATGGTTGATGATCTTCTATAGGTGCTTCGACTAATTGATCTACTATCACTTGTCCTTTGATTTTTTTTCCGTCAAAATATTCTATGTCATATTCACTAAGTATCATGACACACTTCACCATTCTTCTTGTGAGAGCTACTTTAGCCAATAGATATTTCAAGGGATCAACTTTATCTGTTGGTTCAACATGTAATTGTAGACATGTAAAAATGACCTAATGCTTATCACATGCCCTAAATGACATTTTCTCATCATTGACATCATTATCACTTAATATCACTGTATTTCACATCAATTGCATCAAAAACCATAATTTCCCCTATTAATTGAATAATATTAAATTATTTAATTAATTCATTTTTTCATAATTTTTGACTAATTAAATAAATTTCATTTATTTAATAAAGTCCTAATATAACTTATTCCTCCTGATTAATTAAAGAACATCAATTATTTAATTATGTCGCTAATTCAATTTATTCCCTTAAATCAAATAAATTATTAAAACATAATAGTTTAATTAAATCAATTTCCCCTAAGCTTGAATAATTAAATAAATTATTCTAAACATCATCAAAAAGGTCAAACAAACAAATACAGCTTTGTTTGTAGAATTCAAACATGATTTGCATGTTCAACTCAATTTTTTTTTTAATTAATTCAATTAATTAGTTATCCTCACCCACTTTCATGATTGAGAAAATTACGATCCCTTGATTGTTCCATCTATTCCTGATTGATTCATTTGTTCTTCAATCCCATTGAAGGCTCAACATGATTTCTTCAATTTTACAGATTGCTCCATCTATTTCTTCAATCCCACTGAAGGCTCAAATTGATTTCTTCAATTACACCAATTACATAATCAAAATCCACTGATTCTTCCCATCTAATTCCTCTCAATGGTTTTGAACCATTGATCAGGATATTCTACTATGCGATCTAGAGTTTTCATCTCAAAATGAAAAATCTATATAAAAATCATCTTCTTCCTCAAAAATGATTGAAGATTCAACATCTCTTGCATAACGAAGTAATGCTGAAATCACAATCAATCTTTTAACAAGTTTTACACACATCTTCGATCAACACACACACAACTTTGAATCTTTTGCTACGCACAAATGGAGGGTTTGCATTGATACAACAAACAATCCAACATCTTTGTGAATATACTTTGACATGGGATGGTAATGCTACATTTTTTGAGTTTATTTTATGTTATCCCTTTTGGTTTCATTGTTTGAATTCATTTCTTCATAGTTTCATTTTGTGAGTAATGGGAATGAATCATGATCTTTGTTTCAAATTAGATTAGTTTCAATTAATTCATTTTGATCTTATTGCACACTCGATTGAACCCCTTACACATTCTTGCATGCTCGATGGGACCTTGGTCCTTAGCATTAACATTTCCTTGAGTGTATTTTACAGTTGCAGGTTATAGAAGCGCATTTGAAAAATCTTAACGCAAAAGCTATAGGAAATTTACACAGTAGATCTATCATTTTTAATGCACTCACCATTTTGCCAGCTACTTTTTCCTTTTTTAGCTGCTTTTGTTTCACTGACATGGCCGCTTCTAAAAATTCTGAATGCTTTTGCACCTAACAGGGCCGCACTTGGTTTTTAGACCACTTTTGCCTCTAAAACAGGTCCGCAGGCACACAAAAGGCCATTTTTGCTTAAGAATTTCACTTTTGCTCTGTTAAAGTTTTATCCAAAAGTTGCAAGTCATTTTTTAAATTTCTAATGCTAAAGATTGTTGGTTTGGATGTTGGAAGGGTGCTAACATTGTTTATGCAGGATTTGCAGAAGCATGGTATGAGTTTATCCAAGAACCAACTAACACTTTTAATTTCAGAGAAGGCGAACAGTCAAAGTTTTAAATTTTCTTAAAAACTTTCATAGTTAGGAAAATTTTAATTTGGTGCATAAAATGAACCCCGCAACTTGCACATTTTCAATTTGGTGCTCTAAAAAGAATGCTCAAAAAACTTTCTAGACTAGAGCAAAAATTCAAATTGGCACTTTAAAAAGAACATTTCAGAAGCTTTCATAGTTTAATTTTTTTTTAATTTTTGGTGCATAAAATGAACCCCACAACTTGCATGTTTTCAATTTGGTGCTCTAAAAAGAATGTTAAAAAATATTTCTATATTAGAACAAAATTTCAAATTGGTGCTTTAAAAAGAATATTTTAGAAGCTTTCATAGTTTAGGAAATTTTTTATTTTGGTGCCTAAAAATGAACCCCACAAATTCACATGCCTTTGGTTTGGTGATCTAAAAAGAACATTTCAAGAGTTTTCTAGATTAGAATGACACTTATATTTTTGGTGCTCTAAAAGAAAATACTTTTCTTTTTGACCAATTCTTTCAATATGTTGACGAAACGCACAATTTCATTTTGTTGACCAATTAAGACAAGGATTGTTAGAAACACTGAATTTTTGGGCTTAAAACTAGACAAATATTTTTTGATTTGCACATTCATATCTAATTGTTTGAAATATAGAACATTTAATTTTGGTGCATGCAAAAAAAAATTGCTATCTTGTACACATTTTATTTCATTTTTTTTGGATAGCATCATTCAAGGGGCTCAAAAAGAACATTGTAATGAATTGTATACTATGTCTTTCGTGTTTGGAAAACTAGGTGTCTATCCTCTCCCCTCGCACCTTTTGGTGATCTTGGGTGATGAAAAGCATCTTGATTTTCACACTTTGTTTTCATTTCAAAGCATTACCTTTAGAGGGCCTACCTTTTGAGACACATCTCACATTGGAGAACTCAAAGGTGACTCAAAGTGGTATTTCACTTTGGCCATTCTATAAATGGTCAAGGCTAAATTCCAAACAACTTGCACCGGTGATTACTTAACTGTTAGTTCCATTCATGAAAGGGGAGGTACCTTGTGTATATAAGGCCTCGAGTAAGTTGGTAAGAGCCTTAAGTGGCTTGTTGGATGCTAGCCAAGCATTGGATCCCCTGAGCATTACTAAGAACCAATGTTGTAGAAGTTTCCTCTTTAGCCAAAAAAATTCTCTTAAGTGGTGCATCAAAAATTTGATTCCGAGAAGTCACTTACCAAGTCCGGCTTATGGTGGAGCTTAAAACATTCTCCATTCATTGCATGTAAAATCATCCCTTCAGGGCATGAGGTAAGCCCACCTAAAAGAACGTGTTTATCCTTAGGGTGTAAATTATCTTCATGAAATTGCTAAATCTTTTGATTATTCTAAAACATCAAACATTTGCTTGAATTAAAATGAACACATCAAAAAAATCATTTAACATGGTTATCAAACATAAAACCCTTTTGACTTAGTGAAAATACTTTGAAAAGAGCCCTATATTTGCATTCCTAAACATATATCGTAAATAAATTATCTTTAAATTTTCTAAATATTTAGACTTAGATTTCAAGTCACACTAAGGACAAAGTAAACATTGGAAACTATGACTTTAGCATTTTGAATTCCACAAACTTTGAGCTTTTGTGGAAATAAATGAGCTTAAAGTTATAGACATTTAGGGTCAAATGGTTTTGATTGTTGTGTTGCATCATATCACTTGCAAAATATCGAATCAAATCAAATGAAGTCATTCAAAACTATAAATTTATTCAAGTTGTTGCCAAAATAGAAATTGGAAAACAAAATCTGCACAGAATACCGCAATTGCTACTGTTTCTACTACACTTGATCTAAAATTGGTTTTCGTCAATCTAAAATAGCTTTCTTTTTATCTTTGGTTTTGACAGTGACTAAAAAATTTATCGCTTTTGAAAATTTGAATGCACTTGACATAAAACTTGTTGTAGTTGATCATAATTTTACCACACTTGATCCATTTTCTTGGCCACAATTGACCAAAAATTGGCTGCTTTTGACCAAGAAACTTGCTTTTTCCTACACTGTTTACCAAACAAAAGAACTTGAAAATAAAATTCTCTTGAAAAAACCTTACTGCAATTGCTTTCAGAACTTAACCGCTATTGACATAAAACTGGTTGCTTTTGACAAAAATGCTGCTATTGCTCTAAGATTGCTGCTTTTGCTTTGTTGTTTGATGAAAGTCAAAAATTGATCCAAAACTGGTTACAAAAACTTGTGAGAACAAAAATAGTTAGACTCCTAAAAAAAAATCATCATTTACATCAGTCCATCATCCATTTACAAAATCATACACCTCATCCTACTTTAGAATTCAAAATCAAAACAAACAACTTGGATCATTCCTTCACTCAAACTTCTAAGATATCAACATTTGCTTGAACCTCAAGGCTAGTTTAAGTAAATTTCCTACAACATATCCTCTAGAAAAAGTAGTGAAATATTGATCCAAGTCTTTCAACATTTCGAGTTCCAAAAATAACGTCATCCCAAAACATCACTCAAACTTTAGGGTCTTGAGTATACAAAAACCATATAAAAAAACTATCACTTTCATCATTTCACTTTATGACCATTTGGTGTCCAATTTCTCTAGTTCAACAACCGAACCTTACGACACCTATCATACAACCAAGTCTCACAAAAATTGAATACGAACAAACAAACATCATCAATAGTTTGAGAAGCTTCATATTTGAGAGAAACAAAACACCCACTTAGTGGAGAAACACAAATAACTTCCTAGATAAAGAGGAATGAAAAGTAGATCTTGTGGCTAAAAGGCCCATATTACCACCTCCTATGTGGCAATAGACACCATCCTTTAAAACAAAAAATCCCAAAACATTCAGAAAATAGAAAATACCAAAAACAAAGCATTATTTTATTCCATAGTTGGAAATCACCAACTTCCACAAAATCTTGGCACTTGTTTATGACAACTACAAGATCACAACATAGAAAAAATATGGAAGAAAACAAAAGTAGCGCTAGTATTCCCCCAACAAACACCACAAATGACGGAAGTGACCCATGGGGTTATAGACTAAGCGACCTTATAACTCCTCAAAAGGAACCAACATTCAAAGCAACATCAAACCAATCACCAAGTGAGGAGGAGGTAATCTGTAGACAATAAGAAATGATGGATAGGTCACACCAAAATCCTAAGGACATGGTCATAGACAAAGTGGATAGTGAGGAAGAATTAGATGATGAAGAATTATTTCAATGCTCCAACAATCCCAAGGTGCTTAAACTGATGGAAAAACTCCTATGAATGGATCTAAATACCTACTTCTTCAAACTAGCACAAAGTGGTTTTAAGTTACCTATAGAATTTAACATGGAAGGTCTTAAGGATCCTCACCTCATTCCCTTAGGGGATAAATCAGTTTTGAGGGAAATACCCAAACCATTGGAGATTTTCAACATGCCACCAATCTTCTCACAAGGAAATGATCAACCAATGGATAACCATTTGTTTAGGAAACCATCCCAAATCGAACAAGTAGCAGTGGCCAAGCAATATCAAGGAGGTCCATCTCAATACATACCCCAAAACACTTTATACATTGACCCTTCCCAAAATGTACAAAATCAACAAGGGAAATTTCCACAACAAAATCCACAACAAGGTGTGCCACAAACATACTACTTAGGAAATGTTCAAACAAATCAACAACATTAACAAGGCTATGTACCACATGGTACCCTTCCTAATCAAAATCAACAAGGTGTGCCACATGGCACCCTTCCCAATAAAAAATACCAACAACAAGGTGTGCCACATGGTACCATTCCCAATAAACAATACCAACAACAAGGTGTGCCACATGGTACCCTTCCCAATCAACATGAACAAGGTGTGTCACATAGTGCCCTTCCCAATCAACATCAAAAAGGTGTGTCACATGGTACCCTTCCCAATCAACATCAACAAGGTGTGCCGCACGGTACCCTTTCCAATCAACAGTGCCAACAACAAGGTATACCACTAATGAACTATCAGGGTAACCTTCAAAATAGTTTGTCCCAACAACAAGGTATACCACCAATGCACTATCAGGGTAACCTTCAATACAATTCATCTCAACAACAAGGTGTACTGCCAACACACTATCAGGGTAACCTTCAATTAGTTCATATCAACAAGGTGTACCACCTATGCACTATTAGGGTAACCTTCAAGCCAATTCATCCCAATAGCAAGGTGTACCACCAGTGCACTACCACAATACCCCACTTCAACAAAATAAACAAGGACTTAATCCTCCTTCCATTCAACAAGGAGCTAACCCTCCTTACATACAACAAGGACTTAACCCTCCTTACAATCAACAAGGACTTCATCCTCCTTTCATACAACAAGGAATTAACCCTCTTTCCACCCAACATGGTTATCAAGGTCCTACAAATCCACAATACCCAACCTATGACCAAACGGACATGGTAAGACAATAAGGTTACTACGCACAAGATCCACAAACAAGTGTACCATACATAGAGGTAGGCATGCAACTACAAGACCTAAATTAGAAGATATTAGAAATCCAAATTGGAAAACCCAAGAATACCTACACTCTATAGGATATATGTTTTTTCCCTTTTTATTGCTCAATTATGATGCTTCCTTTCCCTAAGAATTTTGAAAAACCAAAATTTGACATGTACAAGGGAAAAGGAGATTTGGTGGAACATGTACGAGATTTCTCAGTATCTTGCATGGAAGTACAAAACAATGATTCTTACATAATGAGACTTTTTTCACGTAGTCTTACTGGTCACTCTATGGAATGGTTCTCCCATCTACAACCAAGAATTAAAAGTATTGATGAACTGACTACCAAGTTTGTGAACCACTTCTCATTCAACATAGAACAAGATGTCACCATCACTGACCTCTACAAAATTAAATAGAGTCAAGGAGAATCCTTTACATCTTACCTACAAAGATGGAGACATAAAGCTAGTAGGTGCAAGTGGCCTATTCCCGATAAATAATTGGTGGATATCTTTGTTTCTAATGTCCAAATAGAAATAAATTATCAACTCACCATGTTGTGCCCTGCCAACTTCAAAGAGACTATTGAAAAGGGACTACACATTGAAAGAGCTCTCATACCAAGGGGAGTGATTAAGCTAAACAACCCAAAAGACAACTCTTCTAGCTCAAGTGAGAAACCCGAGATTTGGGCCAAGAACAAAAATGTTACAAATAATGGAGTAGTTGATGCTAGAGTTGTATGGAACGTACAAAATACCAATGTAACCCAAAAAAAACCATAAGTTGTACAAATGAGCTATGTTCCCAACAACATACAAAACAATCAACTCACCTATCCTCAAAATAATCAATTGAATAACCAACAAAAAAATTAGGAAGGACAACAAAGACAATATGACCAACCAAGGAGGAAATTTATTGCATTAGGAGAACCGCTCAAGACGATCATGCTTAGATTAGTTCAACAAAATCTCGTCAAAATCAACGACCTCCCAAACTATGAAGAGTCAAGTTTCAAAACACCACGGTACAATGAAAAATACTTATGTGAGTTTCACAAGATCAAGGGACATACGATGAATAACTACATGAGACTTAACATATAATACAAGATAATTGAAAAAGGAGAAGTTGATTTCAAACACCTTCCTGGAAACAAAGACCTCCAAATCTACATGAGTCCAATTCTAAACCATGCTAAGAAAAACTACAAAGGGAAAGAACAAGGCTATCACAACATCAACTACACCTATGGTGACACCATCCTAGGTACCCTCTCACAAGTAGATGAAACTAGGGCTAATGTGCTAACTATACAAGGAAGGGACTCTGAATGTAATGTAACTACCCATTGAGGGAAATCCACAATGAAAGGAGCCCCACCTAAACCCATAGCTAAGTCATCCAATGACTACAATATTGTCAAAAAACTGAAGAAAACTGTTACATTAATCTCCATCCTAGAGCTACTGAAATTATTAGCCATACATAGGGAAATACTAGAGAATGCTTTGGAAACAACAGTCCCTAATGACCTCAATCCTGATCAGTTTCAAGCCATGGCTAGAAAAATCATGGCCAATCATCATTTAGTTTTTTTTGAGAAAGACCTTCTGCATAAGTCGTTCCACAACCAATCCCTCTATATAGAGGTTGGTGTCCACAAACATATGGTCAAAAGAGTATTGATAGATAACAGTGCAGGTTTAAACATTTGTACCTTGAAATTTGTTAAATATTTGGGATATTCTAATGATGTAATTGAAAAAGGAAAAAGTATCACTATAAGAGCTTATGATGACCTAGAAAGAAATTTAGAAGGGACAATCATGCTAATTGTATAGATAGGAACGATGACAATAGAAACAACATGTCAAATAATGGACCTTGAGTTACCATATACGATTCTTCTAGGACGCCCATGGATTCATGCACTACAAGCGGTTCCATCGACATTCCACCATTGTCTAAAATTTCCTCATGCAGGAAAGGAGGTTACATTATATGCCGATCCTAAACCCTTCCACTACTGTGAAAAATTGGAGAAATACAACAAAATCTAGCGTATACCTAGTAATGATATATCATTTCATTCCTCATATGTTGACCCATCAACACTACCATCAACCTCAACTAAACCCATATCAAGTGAGAAACCAAAATCTAAGTCCAAGATTCAAGTACTTGACAAAGGTAACAATAACTATTATTTCAATCAAGCCTTTTACATTGGAATGCTTCCCCAAACACCAAAGGTTTATGGAGGGCCTAAGGAGATCAAACATGTTCAAGTCATAAAAAATGGTAGCCAAACCCACGATCTTTACCAAGTGGGGAGATATGAAGGATGAGGAAATATTCAAAGAGTACCTCTTGTCAATGATCTATAAGGAAGAACACAAAGAACCATAATAGATACAACCCCTTCTCATTGATCCTAGAAGTAAAAGGTACCAAATGGATAAACAAATGGGATACACTAGAAAATGTGGCCTTGGGTAACACAAACGAGGTAGATGGGAACCTATTATAGTGGGACAAAGGAAGAAGAACATGGGACTAGGCTATGATTTGATAGACGTGGTGACTCCAAATACTAGACATACCTCTTGTAAGAAAGGAGCTCCTTCTATTGATTTTAAGACATTGGATATCTACCATCTTATAGACATTGATTTACCCATTGAAGACTTATTTGAAAGATTTAGCATAAGTATATTTTTTATTTGAACTAGCAAACCTACATTCAAAGACTATACTTATGAAACAAACTCTAACGAGTATGAATGGTATTTTCCTTCTTTTGTCACCTCTAGCGATGATGACCTAGATACCCAATGGTAGAATGATGCCAAAGCCATATTAACCATTTCCACAACTTCTGTAATCTTTATAGATAATGATGATAGCCTGCCCCTTTGATACCCACAACTAATAGATTGGGACTGACAACACCATATGCCTATTTTGGATCAATTCCAAAATAATGAAGCTATTGTAGAGTTTATGGGGCTTCAAACTGATATATCGTCAAAAGATCAGAAAGCAAGGTTTGTCATGGAACTCAAACAACAAGCATATTTTAGAGGGGAGATTGTGTCCTCTAGTCGCATAATTCAAAAAGACAATGTAAAAATCAAAATGAAATCCCCTAGGGAAAACCACGATGTGGTTCTATCGAATCTTGAAAAGAGAAAAATAAAGGACGAATCTAAGGGTGAAAACATCCCTAAGGCACTTTAAGATGGAGGATTCAATCGCCCTATTTTTAAATATCAAGAGAAGTTGACACTCTTAGTTGAATAAGTGGAGCCTATAAATGTTGGCACAATGGAAACACCCAAGATCACATACCATGCAATGTTACTTGATCTTAAAGAGAAAGTTAACTTCTTAGCGTTCATCAGTGAAAGGAAGATAAACTTTGCATGGACATATGTAGAAATGCCAGGGTTAGATCTAGCATTGGTTATACACCACCTAGTTGTATTTCTTGGAACTAAACCCATCAAGTAGAAGCTACGAAAGATGCATCCCTAGATAGTACTTTTGGTACAGGTAGAACTCAAGAAATTGCTAGATGTAGGCTTCATTAGACTAGTTAATTATCCAGAATGAATATCAAACCTAGTACCAGTATCAAAGCCTACTGGGGGCATCAAAATCTACATAAATTTCTGAAATCTAAACAAAGCTTGTCCAAAATATGACTTCCCTCTCCCAAGAATTGATATGATTGTATATCTAACAACAAGGCATGGAATGTTGT
This sequence comes from Sequoia sempervirens, assembly GCA_007258455.2. Lineage (NCBI taxonomy): Eukaryota > Viridiplantae > Streptophyta > Pinopsida > Cupressales > Cupressaceae > Sequoia > Sequoia sempervirens. Next base: position 280,731,684 of record VDFB02058242.1, on the reverse strand, counting down.
CACTGATGGATGAATTTTCAAGATATAATCAGATAAAAATTCCTCCCGATGATCGACATAAAATAATATTCACTTGTGAATGGGGGACCTTCTGCTAGAATGTCATGTCATTCAATCTATAGAATGTAGGGGAAACCTATTAGTGGGAAATGACTACAATGTTTTATGATATGCTTCATACAACTATGGAAGACTATGTGGATGACATACTAGAAAAGTCCATCAAAAGAGAAGACCACTTGAACAACCTTGTAAAATTGTTTGACATGCTCGAATAGTATAACTTGAGGCTCAATCCAAAAAAGCATGTATTCAGAGTAACATTTGGAAAGCTACTCGAATACATAGTATCATGAAGAGGCATTGTAGTAGATCCTACAAAAGTAGAAGCTATACAAGAGATTTCCCCTCCCTAGACATTAAATCAGCTCAGAAGTCTACAAGGGAAACTACAATCCATTAGGAGTTTCATCACGCAATTGGTAGACAAGTGTCACCCTTTTACCCATCTCCTACACAAAGACATCACATTCAAGTGGGATGGTAGATGTGATTAAGCATTCAAACAATTCAAGGAGTATCTATTCACTCCAATACTAATGCCACCTATTCCAGATAAAGCAATGTTACTCTATGTATCTACAACACAAGCAACATTAGGAGCTCTCTTAGCATAGCTAGATGATAACAACAAGGAGAAAGAAGTCTACTACATTAGCTGAAAATTGGTGGGCTACGAATTAAACTATTCACCCATAGAAAGAGCATGTCTTTTTTTTGTATTTGTGTCACAGAAGTTGAGACACTATATCTTGAACTAACAAGTAAAGCTAATCCCAAAAGTAGATCCACTAAAGTACCTATTAGCAAAAGAAGCTCTATCAGTTAGGATTGCTAAATGGGTGATGATATTGAGTGAGTTTGACATAGAATATGTAGAAAAGAGAGCTATCAAAGGAAGAATCATAGTAGACTAGCTAGCAAAAACACCAATGGAAGATCATCGGCCTCTCACAACAAACTTCCCAGATGAAATCATATTGCTAACAGAATAGACAAGTTGTTGGACCTTGTATTTTGATGGGTCCCACACTCAATACGGCTTAGGAGTAGGAATCCTATTTCTCACAATACAAGGAGATAGTATACCTAAGGCTTAAAATTTTTCTTTTCCATGCAAAAATAAAATCTTGGAGTATGAAGGACTATTCACATGACTTAAAATAGCTATCGAATGGAGGATAACGAACTGCAGGTTTATGGAGACTCTCAACTAGTAATTAGGTAAGTAAATGATGAGTATCAAACAAAAGATGACAAGTTGATGCCATATAAAAGGATGGTGGATAGTTTCAAGGAATATTTTGTCACTATCACCTTTGAATCAATAGTAGAGTATTCGATGCACTGAGAACGATAGGTTTCCTTCTTGATATTCCACATAACATTTCTAAGTACGAATACCTTGTGGAGCAACTGCTCGTATCGGTGTTCAATATCTCACAATCAGAACTAGTGTGTGTTATTGTTGGTTCCAACTCACCATGGTACCATGATACATTTGACTATATCCTACATGGTATCATACCATCTCATTTGACAAACACCCAAAAGAAAACCTTTGCCTATAGGACTTCCCAATTCGCAGTCCTAGGAGACACCTTATATCATCAAATTTTAGAGGGTACTTTACTTTGATGTCTTGACACAAAATAAGCACAAAATGCCCTACAAGAGGTATACAAAGGTGTTTGTGTGTCCCGCTCTAGTAGACCTAACCTAGCACAAAAGTTACTAAGAACAAGATACTGTTGGCCCTCTATGGAGCGAGAAGCTATTGCCTACACCAGAAAATGTCGCTAATGTCAGCAACACAGTGACCTCATCCATGCACCAACACAGGAGCTAAGACCTGTCATGAAACCATGGCCTTTTTTGTAGTGGGGATTAGAATTGGTAGGTAAGATCTCTCTTGCTTCCTCAAATGGACATAAGTTCTTTATTACCACAATTGAATACTTCATGAACTGGATAGAAGCAATTCCATTAACCTACATGATTAGTAAATAGATATCTAAGTTCATCTTGAATTATTTGATATGTTGATATGGAATTCCTCAAACCATCATAATGGATAATGGGACTTTGTTCAAGAACCAAGATGTCAAAGATATTTGTTCCAAGTTCTCTATTGAACATAGATTCTTCATGCTCTACTATCCCCAAGGAAATGATCAAGTTGAAGTGTCTAACAAAACCATCCTGAAGATATTAAAAAAGACTGTCAATGATGCCAGCCGCAATTGGCATCTACAACTGAACCCAACCCTATGGGGTTACTGAACCAGTATTCGTACACCCATAGGTGCCACACCATTTTCCTTGGTCTATGGATTTGAAGTTGTCTTACCTATTGAAGTCAAAATCCCCTAACTGTGAATATCACTAAAAGGCATGGTTAGCAATGAAGAGTATTGGGTGTCTAGATTAAATGAGTTGTAACTCCTAGATGAAAGGAATTTAAGTGTGTTAAACCATCTTCAAGTTTATCAAAATCATCTCAAACAAAGCTATAATAAAAGGATAAAAAATAGAAACTTTCAAATTGGTGACTTGGTACTCAAAGAGAATAAGAAGGTACAACTAAATCAAGATGGAAAAGGTAAGTTTGAACCCAACTGGTTAGGTCTGTTCATCATCACAACAAGCTATGGCTTTGGAGCTTATCAATTGGCTACTCCTAAAGGAGAACCTTTAGCCGAACCATTGAACAACATGCACCTAAAGATATTCTATACTTGAAACATGTCAGAATACCCAAGGAAAAAGGGTAAAAATAAAAAAAAATCAAAAATTTAAAAAATCCAAAAAACTCAAAAAGAAAGAAAATAGTAAAGAGAAATAAAATGTTCTTTAAGTGAAAACCAAATTGTGGCACTTTTAGAACGGGTACTATAGTGAAAATTTGGAAAACAGGCACTACGTTTGAATAAGACTTACATCATTATATATCGGTGCTATCTGAAGCATCAACACATTCGTCCCATAATAAAACATGTGTCCAACCATGGCTTGATAACTGATTCAGTATTGAACCTTCCTGCACCATCAACATCTGTCTCTCCTAATGAAGGTAGTTTCACCTCAAACTAGGGAAACTTTTCAAAATAGGTAGTGGATTAGATCCTTGTGTGTCCCATCATGGTAAAAAACTAGCAAAATAAAAAACATATAGAAAAAAAAAAATCAAAACAAAGTCACAAAACATCAAAATCACAAAAAAAACATGTTATGCTTTTGATTCAAACCAATCAAACTATGCAGTATCTACGTGTATAACATAGGAAAGGCTTATCAGACCCCAAGGCCTTAGGTTATTCCCCTTGTGTGTTTATCAAGCTTTATTTCAAACTATTCAAGGAAAAGAAAATTCAAAAACATTCAAAACATTCAAAATCCAAAAACATTCAAAAAATTCAAAATCCAAAAATGTTCAAAAATTCAAAATCCAAAAAACATTTGAAAATTAGAAAGGATCAAAAACATGTTCTTATCAAACCAAGCAAACTATGAGCCTCTACGTGTACAACGTAGGAAAGGTTTATCTTTGATGAGCCCCCGAGGCCCTAGTTTAGTCCCCTAAAAACAACCAAAAACATCATATAAACTCAAAAAATAAAAAAGTCCTACTTCCATCATTAGCAAACACTATAAAATTTTCATCCATAATAAAAAAATCATCACAATCACTGTAAGGAAGCTAAGGTAGCGGAACAAATTCCTACACTAACCTTGAGAGGAGAAGAATGCAAACTTTTATAGATTTTTAACAGTTACAATTTTATTTTTTTAAATAAACATAGATATCATGCATACCACAAAACAATGATTTACGTGGGGAAAACCCTTTCGGGAGAAAAGCCCCACACTCCAAAAGCTTCCCAATATATTATTTAGAAATCACAAAGATTACAATATACTTTTAGAGCAAGCTTCTCATAGGAGTATTACCACTCAAACATCTAGAGGAAACACAAGTGCTATTAGAATCTCAAAATACATCACAATACATAGCTGTAATACAACACCCTTATAAAATAGGGTTTCCTTCTAGGGAAAATAAAGCTAATAAAATATTGGCCATCGGATATGAGACATAATGATGAACGGTCAAGATTTACAATAATAAAATATAAATAAATTTTTCCTTTCGGGGGTGCTTCCCTTGAGCCCCCACCAAGGCACGCTGCCCTTGGACCCTAGTCGAGGGGATGATCCCCCCAAACCTCTCATGGGGGGATCCCCCCCACACCCCCTCGTCATCATCGGCTGAATAGTACCTTGTGTATCAATAGTACCTTATGTAATTGCAAGGCTGAGACAAATTTTCTTAACAATCACCCGTTGACAAGCATAAAAAAAAGCAAGAAAAACATCAAAATCAAAAATTTCAAAGTAAAGATCGAAATGATTAGACAAATATCAAGTGAAAAAAAGGCCAAAGTGTTAACTACCTATCTATTGACAATTCACCAACAACATCCTGATATATGTCATAACGGATCCATTCCTACAATAGACATCATCAACACTAGATAACAACCTAAAACCTCAAAATAGATATGGAAAGTGATACTGCAATATTGTTTATCTTTTTTATGGTCTTATATTTTTTTTTTATCATAATACCACATTCCCAATATCTCTCGAGGATGTCCATAAGGATTTAGAAAAGAAGGAATGATGGTATTAATAGTTGATTTTTGTTAGTTCCATTTGTAAGATGTTTTTGTGATACCAACGTAGAAAATACACTCTTTGTTTGGTTTATGGAAGTTGTTTTGAGAGGGTTCGTGTAGCAGTTGCATGTTAGGTATTTCATACCTCTCTATGTAACTAGTTCGAAAAGTTTTAACACAACTCTACCATATATTCTAACAAGGTTTTCCTATGACTAGTATGAGAAAGAATATTCTTTGTATGCTGAGTCAAATTCCACACAATGAATACAAAGCCACCTTGGTTATCAATACCATGGTGCATTGTATTTGTTTGCTACATCAAAAAGGATTGTTAAAGATATGAAACCTCTATGCAACGAAAAATAAAACTCATCAGTAACTGATAACATCAAATTTCTATACATCATCCAAACATTTCTTCTAACTAGCAACACCCATCTTGCATCACAATATCATTAGTACCACCTACATCCTACATCCACAAGTTCGTCAATACATATCATGATGATAATAAATCAATAAAAACATTATGTATCATGTATAATCATCCATCATATATCAACATTCATCATATACATAATAAAAAATCATATATCATATAGATATATTGATCATCCATCCATCCACAGCATATGCATACATACAAAAAGTACAAAAACATGTATATATCATACATTGTCATTCATAATCATCACATAACACATAATGAAGTTGAATCGAAACGTACATATTTCAAATACATCATCATTAACAAATGAGAATGTTAGGTACATCATCATATAAAAATGTGTGATATCATAATACAAAAAAATACATATATATACGAGGCATCAGCTGGGCCGATGAATGTTATACAAAATCATGTCTACAACAATGTCTCTAAAATAATAAATATCATAATGATCAAGAACATATAACCCTACTACTCGACCAAAGGTGGGGACCTAGACTAATGCTCACTCTAATGAGGAGATGGTTGAGGTATGATTGGAAAATGTCTAACTGAGTTTCCACCTGACTTGGCACCTGTAGTTGTACTAGGCTCTCTAAAGTGCGACTGTTGTTGAGCTCTAGGTATAAAGGCATCATATAGAGTTTGATAATATGTAGTCTCTCTCATGTATGGATCTCACTCTGCTCGGAGGGCATCATGCTTTGCTTTGAGGGTATCCCTCTCAGATATAATCACTTGTACTTGTTCCTCCACAACATGACATTGTCCACTCTCGGTGTCTTCCTCTACCCTAAAGTCATCCCTCTCTTCTGTCAAGGTGACAAATTGAGCCTCCGTGGATTGTTGCCACACTACCTCTACATCTCTGGCAGTTGTCATCTAAGATAACTGCACTGCTACATCACCAGGTGGTGGAGGAGGACCCAAAACTTGTCCTTGATCCTGCTGCATAGGATCATCATGCCGATCCTTCTTCCCATCCTATTGGGCTTCATCCAACTACTTGATAACGATCTGAACTCATTGTCGCTCATGACATCGACCAATAATACTTTAATGCTAGCCCAATGCTAGAAGGATCTATAAACCTCAAAGGAATATGCCAAGCCCACCACTGATCAAAATCTAGGGTAGTCCTAGGATTTGCAAGACCAACTAGCCACTCCCATCTAAAGGGGACAAGTTCTCTAAACTCCATCATAGTTGCATCCCAATCTGCTTGTAGCCCCAATACCTGGACCTCTCTAGTAGTCTTTCCAAAACAAGCCTCATAGGCATCTGCAAAATGACATTGTCTCTGATTGAACTGCCAACAAACACAATTAGGAAGATATCTCTCTAACAAAGAATGAATGCAACCAATAAGCCACCGAGTCTATCTACAATATGGCAACTGCTCCTAGTCATCATGCCATGCCTTGCATCCCAACCATGGTCTCCAAACAAAACCAAGCATGTCATCTATCACACGACACCAGTAAGGTAGCTTCTTGGGCCAAGTGTAGTGAAAAAAGTCATCATATCTGTAAGAATATAGATCCTCTGGATCTCGATCCACTATGCCATCATGCCTGGTAGCTGGGATGTGCTCCCAAGCCCATACATGAAGCAATGTCACACCAACAAAAATGGATCTACCTCCTTGGTAGGTGACCTCGTGCATATCTCGTTATAAATATGCAAAGAGACATGGGCCCCATGCATATCTAGTGCCATGCTTGAACATCTACTTGATGCACACACCCCAACCAATGGGAAACTACTTGCCTCGTTGATTAGGAATGATGAGCCCCAAAACTAAAGAACATAGGACAAGCGAAACTAAATCTGAACTACCAAAAAACTCATATAGGACTACCTCAGACTCACGAACTTGAAGAATCCTCACACGAAGTACTCAACACACATCACGTATACCCCATCGCACAAAACAAGTCATAAGTTCTCCATGGATTAGAACACGAAGAATCCTCCATACATCCTCTAGGGTGATGGTGGCCTCCTCAGTAGGTAAGTGAAAGGATGATGTCTCATAATACCATCTCTTAACAAGAGTAGTCATCATAGCTCTATGGCATCAGATGGTTGACATGTAGCAAGTATGTTTCAACCCCACAACATCTAGAACATCTCTCTCCAACTCATGGAAAATAGTAATCAAATCATATAGCTCATGTGGCCATCACTCCCTTGACATAAGTGGTTTGAGAATTTCCTGCAACCATTCAACCCATGACGTTAAGAATTTGCTACAAAAATGTGAAACAAGCCTCAAATTGCAAACAAACTAACTCAAGATTCTATGCACATCAAAAGTGGTGACATTTTTGTCAAAAGCATTAAAGACAACCACAAGCGAACACTGTTTTATCAAAAGCAGTAAATAAAATCAAAAGAAAAAATGTCAAAAGTGGTAGATAAAATCAAAAGCAAAAATGTCAAAAGCAAAAATATATCTCAAAAGTGAAATTTTTTGACAAAGGAAGTCATTAAATTTGAAAAAAATCAAAAGTGAAACTTTAGAGAAGATGCAAAACAGTTGCAAATATTTAGGTCAAATGCAAACATCCATGGCAAGTGTGAGCAAAAAAATCAAAAGCAGTCCATTGACAAATAACAAAAGCACTAAAAATGATTCAAAAGTGAAAAAAACATGAAATTACTGCTTACAATAGAAAAATTTTCATGCATTAATTACATAAAAATGACAAGTCAAAAATATGAAAGGAAAGGGTACATACCAAGGCATTGACGCCTGAAGGTTGTCTGAACTCGCAAACCACATTAGCACGATGTGGGGATCCTCAAATCCTCACCATAGCTCCTTGACAATCAACAAATCACGAAATCCAGAGGAAAAAAATTACTATAGGATCAAAGTGAAAATGAGGAGAATTAAGCCCTAATTACCTATTTTAACCCTTAAAACCCTATTTTTTACCTAGGAAACATTCCTAGGCTAAAATTAGGAGCTCCAGGGAACATCTGAACTATCAACAAGAGTCCTATAGCTTAATTATTCGTCCTCTATGCATTTAAATTGAAATAGAACATTGTCGCGAGCCCGACTTGAAAATTGACATTTTCGACCAACCTCTCAAGGGGGTAGCCCAGTGCCCTACAATCATTTCGCTGACCATTGGGGCATAGTGGGGGATATAGTTTTTTTCAAAAACATTGAATTCTTTAAAACAAAGAAATTAGTACTTTGTCTCAAAGAGGGGAAAAATGTAGACATGTAAAAATGACCTAACACTTATCACACATCCTAAATGACATTTTCTCATCATTGACATCATTATCACTTAATATCACTATATTTCACATCAATTGCATAAAAAACCCTAATTTCCTCTATTAATTGAATAATATTACATCATTTAATTAATTCACTTTTTCATCATTTTTGACTAATTAAATAAATTTTATTTATTTAATAAAGTCCTAATCTAACTTTATTCCTATTGATTAATTAAATAACATCAATTATTTAATTATGTTGCTAATTCACTTTATTCCCTTAAATCAAATAAATTATTAAAACATAATAGTTTAATTAAATCAATTTCCCCTAAACTTGAATAATTAAATAAATTATTCTAAACATCATCAAAAAGGTCAAACAAAAAAAAACTTTGTTTGCAGAAGTCAAACATGATTTGCACATTCAACTCAAAAAAATTAATTAATTAGTTATCCTCACCCACTTTCTTGATTGAGAAAATTACAATCCCTCGATTGTTCCATCTATCCTGACTGATTCATTTGTTCTTCAATCCCACTGAAGGCTCAACATGATTTCTTCAATTTCATAGATTGCTCCATCTATTTCTTCAATCCCACTGAAGGCTCAAATTGATTTCTTCAATTACACCAATTACATAATCAAAATCCACTGATTCTTCCCATCTAATTCCTCTCAATGGTTTTGAATTGTTGATTAGGATTTTCTACTATGCGATCTAGAGTGTTCATCTCAAAATGCAAAATCTATATAACAATCATCTTCTTCCTCAAAAATGATTGAAGAATCAACATCTCTTGCATAATGAAGTAATGCTAAAATCAAAATCAATCTTTTAACAAGTTTTACACACATCTTCGATCAACACACACACAACTTTGAAGCTTTTTCTACGCACAAATGGAGGGTTTGCATTGATACAACAAACGATCCAACATCTTTGTGAATATACTTTGACACGAGATGGTAATGCTACATTTTTTGAGTTCATTTTATGCTATCTCTTTTGGTTTCGTTGTGAGTAATGGGCATGAATCATGATCTTTGTTTCAAATTATATTAGTTTCAATTCATTCATTTTGATCCTATTGCACACTCAATTTCTCCCTTACATAGTAATATTTAAGTTTTTGGAATGAGAAGGCAACTACTAAAAAATCTCTTTCAATAGGTGTATAGTTCAATTCATAACCAACGAGGGTACAATTGATGTAATACACTACTCTTTCTCTATTATTCTCATTAAGCTATGCTAACAAAGCTCCTAAAATTCCTGATGTCACTAATACATACAAGATCATAGCTTTATCCAAAATAGGAGGCATAAAAACCAAAGGAGTTCCCAAATAGTATTTGACCTGCTAAAAATATTGTTCACTTTTTACTTCCCATTTGAAGGTTATATCCTTTTGGAGAAAGCGTGTGAATGGATGAATTTTTTTTGTTAATTGGGTTATGAATCTTTTGATTGACTGCAATTTTCCCTATAATCTACTTAACTATTTTAATGTCTTTGGGGGAGGAATTTCCATGATAGCTTTGACCTTTGTTGATGGTTGGGGGTTGAGGGTTTAGGTTTTATAGTTTAAGGGGTTAGGATTAAGGGTTGAGGGATTAGGGTTTAAGGGTTGAGGGTTGAGGGATTAGGGTTGAGGGTTGAGGGTTTAAGGGTTTAGGGTTTAGGGTTTAAGGTCTAAAGTTGAGGGTTTAGGGTTGAGGGTTTAATGGATAAGGGTTTAAGGTTTGAGGGTTGAGGGTTGAGGGTTGAGGGTTAAGAGTTGAGGGTTGAGGGATGAGGGATTAGGGTTTAAGGGTTGAGGGTTGAGTGATTAGGATTTAAGGTATAATTTTGAGGGTTGAGGATTTAGGGATAGGGTTGAGGGTTTAAGGTTTAAGAGTTGAGGTTTGAGGGTTTAGGGCTAGGGTTTAGGGTTAATGGATTAGGGTTTAAGGGTTTAGAGATTAAAGGTTAAGGGTTTAGGTTTTTTTTGGTGTTTCCAACTAATTGTCTAGGTTTTCCTAAATATTAGCTACTTCTTATACACCAAAACCCTAGGTCAGTGTCTAATGAACAAGAGATAGTTTCATAATTTCTCCTCTACACTTTAGGCTCTATAAAACCAAGGTGGGTTCCCCTATAACATCATACAACAACTATGATATGTAATGATGCCTTTGATAAAAAATTCTTCATATTTACTTGGCAAAGGTATCCTGATGGGCTAAATTATCATTAACACTTGCTATACTTTCTATGATTCTTTGCAATGTGGAAATGAAAATAAGACAAATAAACTACCAAAATAAAAGGTTTTTATTATGATTTTATATCTGATTCTATTAAATATTTAATATTTAGTATTTAGATTAACTAGTGCCTTATCCACACAGAGTCTAAAAATGTAGTAAAAATCCTACAACAGACCAACCCTTTGGCTTTTGATAACCTTACTACCTTACAACAAGAAACTAACAAATAAAAAATAGTATCAAACTACTTGAAGATCCATATTGCAGCATCATAAAACTAGATGAATGAATTGAAAGAAAAAATACTTTATTCCTTAAATAGAAGTAGAAAATTCATACACTCATAACACAAAATGTGAAATGTGAACCAAAAGATAATCCTTGATTATATTGATTCAAGAGTAATGAGTACAACAATGGAGAGAATGATAAAATTGATATACACCATAAATTATAATTCTATGAGCATTTTTGTCATCTACTGTTATTACAAAAAAAACTTTACAACATTTCCTTTCTAAGCTTTCGAGGAATGAACTATACAAAATAAGACCTATACAAAGACTTACAAGAACTAAGAGGTAGAACCCCTTGAATGAGGCTTGAATTCCCTTTTATAGGTACAAGGGAAGCAACAACCAAAAAGCCTCATTCAACTGCCAAAAGAAGTTCAAAATTTTCAATGGACAAAAGTGGTCCAAAACCCTCACAACCACTCCAAAAGTAGTTGGGGATCAATTGCAACATTAAAGTCATTCTGTGGTAGAAGATCTTCAAAATTCTTCCCTGTGACATAAAGGACAGTTTTGACATTCCCTCTATGATAGGCCCATGGAGTAGTTATGTGTGGTCATTGGAGACTAATTGAAATGAAACTCAAGTTTAATCACCCTATTCTTCCATGGGATCTACCTACTCTACTAAGGTGTCAATCCTTGGTAAAAAAAAAATGCTAACCCTCTCCAAAAGTGCCCTATATTCATAACCAATCAAAACTTGCACCAAATTTAGAAAAACAGTCAAACTAAACTCCAATTGGTGAGAGCATCTATATTGGTATTCAATTGATCAATGTCCACCTCCCCCTCCCTATTTATCTTATTTTACATTGGGGTGAGGAGGTTGGTAAATTTTTTCCATTCTGCACATGCCACCATATCCCCCTCATCAAAATTGGAGGCATGTAAAATACCTCAAAACCTTCAAAGGTACCAAGTTCCCTTTTAAGTAGGTCCCTATATCTATTGTGATGACTCATGATGTCATCAAACTAATCTGACTCCCTCAAAATGTCAGACACCAAACTATTATCAAAATTTGAATTGTTACCCAACAATCTCAATAATTCATCACCTCAGGACCATTTGATCTACATGCATTTCAATCTCATCCATGCTTGGTTGTGAGAAGAGAAAACATCCTTTAGTTTTTCATAACTATCCCATACTTTATCCACATGGGAGAGAATCCTAGACAACCTATACCCCAACATATTGTCCACCAAATTAGATATCCTCTTTGTAGATGCCTCCCTAGTTGTTCTGACCTTTGCAGTGCCCTATTTTAGCTTCTCTATTAGCTCTTTTACTTCCATCTACAATTTATTTCTATTGTGTGAGGCACGAGCATCCTCAATTTTTTGTGGAGGGTGAAATGATCCCTAGACTACATTGAACCTCTACTTACAATTTTGATTTAAGGAATTTCCCATGTCTAGATCAGATTGAAGCTTCTTAACAGTTGCCTTTGTGAAAAGAGTAGCATTGATTTTTAAGGAAGTTAATTCTGTGGAACTTGTATCTCCAACCCTCCTAACATCAAGGTGTCCAATAAGCTCATTTAAGTTGGATATGACCTATGGCTTACTGGTCTCTGGGAAAATTGACCATATAGCTAAGGTCTCATGTCTAGGGTGGAATCCAAATCCAAAATATAAATCCTCAGCCTACTCCTCAAATCCCAAAATTGGAGCCTCACCCTAGTGTTTCTTTATTGCATCAAAGGAAATAGCTGAGGAGATTTCCTAGAATGGAAGTAGTAAACATCCTACCCTTTTTACCAATTCTCTCCCCTTCTCAGGGGTCATCCCTTCCATATCTTCCTTTACTCTCTTCTAATATTATTCAATGGTATCCTTCCTCTCCTTCTTAGAAAAGCTACTTGCAGGGAGAGTTTTCCTTAATTCCTCTCCCTTATTCTTGAGTACTAGGTCCTTGAACTCTTGGGTATTAATAAAGGCCTCATCACTCAAAAACTTCTGGGTAGTTGTTTCCCTAATGTCATTAATGAAATCACCCCTTGTTTCAAAATTGATAATCAACCTATCATCAATGGTTCTCTCAATGAGCATCCTAGGGGGAGGAATTTCCTATTGGATCATCAATGCATCTTCATCTATTTCCTCAAGATCAATGGGGTAATCAACAAGAGGCCCCTCACTTGGATCAATAACCTATAATGGGGTTACTAGTTGGGGACTCTATGGTACTTCTTCTTTGGATGAGAAGGAAGCACTTGGAGTTCTTGGGGGTATTTGAGGGACGTTGGCCAAAAATTGGCCAATATTGTCTAGCATATTCATCATCCTGACTATGGGGCCCTTATATGCAGATATGACCCCTTAAAAGATGGGTCAGATTTCATTCTATTATTCTTTGTAATTTGAATCTTGACCCATAGTTCTCTTCTCCTAGTTGTTAGGTTCTATGAAGAGCAGTTCCTAATCAAATCCTCAATATTGTTAGGCATATGATGGTAGGATGACAATTTATGAATCCATATTTTCTTATTGATGTAGCCTCCTAGATCAAAGCTTATGACTTTATCTACCTTCAATTTGTAAGGGAGAAAATATGATGGGATTAACTCCATGCCATCCCTATTCAATGCAAAAAAATTATGAAAATGCCACAATAGTAGGGAGAAGGGCATTCTTCTTGTTATTCTTGAAATGAAACTTATCAGATTCATTCATCTTTTACATGATCTCCAAGAAAGCTAATCTATCAGGAACATCTTTTGGAAGCACATGGGTTGCAATGGGGGTTCCAAAAACCCTTATTATAGTAGCATCTGAGTAGGAGAAATAGTCACCCCAATTATGATCAATTTTCTTCTCTAAGGTGAGGTCATGAGGCCTTAAGAATCTCCTCACCTCTTGAGAAAAACCACAATTAGTGGGTAAGTCTAGCCCCTACCACAAATGTTTGAAAAAATACTTCTCAAAAGAAACATAATTGGAATATCTATAGTTCTTGTCCCACACATATGTCCATTCCTAGATCAGTAGCAACAAATTATTTTACTAGTGGCTTTGACCTACAACTATGGTGGCCATACTTGCTACCCTACATACAAAATAATATGATGTAGGAGAGAATACTACCTAAAGCTTATTGGACCAATGGGATCCTTTTTTATTGCACACAAGGACTTTTCTAATTGATCTGCAATATACCCTGCAAAGTCATAAGGTCTATTCACATACCTGCTTTGAATATCCACTACCAAGACCATCACATTGAAAGGGATTTCGATTTTGTTATCCAAACCCAAAACTTCCATTAATCAGAAATATGTTTTTTGGAATTAGGACTCAAAGATGTAGGAAAAGGGCTCCAAATCACCCTTGCCAAACCTCTACCATTCCTTTCTTGGCCCCTTTGGTATGAAATATGGTAGCCATTTGAGCTTATAACTATCTCTATTTCACTCATATTCTCTATTCAATTCACTCAAATCAATTGGAAATATTGCATTGGGGTTCAATTGAAATTCCCTACACACTTGATCTCTGTCCAACAACAACAATTTGTAGCTAGTGGAAGTGAGTAAAGACCTTGAATTATGGTCATATTCCATAGCTATTTTCCTTATCAATTTTGTATTTATGAAGATGTTAGGTACCACCAACTTGTCTAACCCCATATTCGAAATGTTGTAAATTGGACTATTTGCATAGACCTTCCTATATGTGTACTTAATAATGCATACACTTCTTCTAGAATAATGAGGTCTCTACACATAGCACCCTAGTCTAAAAGTTTATTTATGACACCACCAGAATTTGGACCCACATTTGGTCTCTTTGACAACCCTAGAAGTAGAGAAATTATCTCCTCCTCTAGTTCTCTTCTCTTCCTAGTCGAAGTTCTAGTCATTTTGTGTGGTTACAGAGGACTAGGGTTTAAGCACTACTAACTAGGATTTTATAGAATTACTTCCAAACAAGGGTTCTAAGAAAATTTTGATAGAATATACCCTCTACAAGCCATAATTTATCAACTTTGAATTGAAAATTATCCCCTTTATTGTTTGAATTTCTCTTGAATTCAACAGACAATATCAAATTACTTTCTTTAAGCACCGTAGACAACCCTAGTTTGACACTTGAAAAGCCTCGTCCGATCTGAAAAAATACAATATCTCATTTGATCACTTCAAAATTTGTGAGAAGAATGCATTTGGATATGCAATTTTATCCTTGGTGTCTTGAATTCAACATATAATAGTCCCATCTGCCATTGCTTCCTTCACATGCTTGAACACGTGATCGATGAGAGATGTTTTCTAGGTTTGAATGTGAATCGTCGATCTCAAGATCAAAAACCATTGTGAAAGTTTGAATTTTCTTGTGTGAATTGGAAACCCTAATTTATTGTCATGTGGATAGGTTACATTGTTTCTCTCACTCGCAAAGTGAGGAAATGACAAAAATGTACCTCCTACAATAGAAGAACTCACTGTGAAGCCCCAAAATCTGGACACCTATCATCATCTCATAAATTTCATAGAACAAAAGGTTAGTCCTACCATAGCCTTGTGAAGGCTTGTGCCTCAGTGATAGGATTCAACAAATGTTCTAATATGTGTCGCCATTTCACCATTTCGCGGAGCAAATGTGTCATACTTGTTAGAGCTCTATGAAGGTAAAAGCCTTCATGAAATGCACTTGCTGAAATAACAACTTATAGTGACAAGGGACAAAGGGGGAATAACCATGGACGAGACAAAAAGGCTCAATGATATGAAAATAAAACATTTTATAAACAACATTAGCCTTTTGAAATATTTGGATGTGTGTTTCTATTTCGGGGTATCACAAAGCTCAAAAAATGACAAAACCAAGACTCAAGAAACCAAAATAATAGTGTGATATCGTGACATGTGTCCAAACTTCCTTGAGAATAGAAAAAACATTAGGAAGGAAAATAATTAAATCTCAAAAAATATTAAGTGAACTTCCTAGTAAAAGGGGATGCAAGACACATGACATCAATAGCCATAAGTTATAACTTAACGACTGGTCAAAAATTGCACGATGCAAATGACAAAACATAAAAACACTAGGGTTTTATGATAATAGGACTTTAGAAATCCCTAGGTTGCAGACCTAACAATCCTAATTTAACTAGTTTATCACTACCAAGAACTTTCCCACCCTCCAAACTACATGAGACCATGGGAGAATTTGCAAGCTCCACTAGTGGCTCTAGTTGGGGATGTTTGTTTAGTAGAAATAGAGTGAGAATTCAAAAAACTCTAGGAGAGATAAACAAAACAAAAATAAAAACCAAATCACAACCAAGAGATACAAATACACTATAGTACAATGTGCATGGATATGTTCTACTTATGAGAAGTAGAGTTTAAGGAATTTTCCATGCATTGGAAACTCCAACAATTCTTCATTCATGGTCTATAGGATGTATGAATATTCACCATGATTTCCACAAATGACATAAGGACCAGTCCACAAGGCCTCAAACTTACCATGTTTTCCCTTATCTTGAACTCTAGCATTCCACATCAAAACTAGGTCCCCTATAGAAATTTTTTTGTTTATAGCTCTCTTTTCAAATAGGTATTTGTCCTGTTGTTTCCTTTTCAAGTTGATGTTTTGTATTGTTCTTCCTGACTCATCCAACTTTGTGATTTAATTAATCCTACTTGTCATGCTATCACCAATATTCTCACCATACTCCTGAATGAATTTTTAGATTGGTAACAAGTTGTTCATAGGTATTCTAGAATCTAGTCCATACACAAGTTCATAAGGGGATATTTCTATAGATTTCTTTATGGTTGTCTTGTTAGCCCATAGTGCCAATTTCAATTTTGAGTCCTAGACCTTCTTGTTCTTTTCCATGACTCTTTTCATGATTTTCATAAGGCTCTTATTACTAGACTCATCCTAACCATTCCCTTGTGGATGATAAGGGGAAGAATATGATAGGGTGATACCATAGTCATTGATAAATTCAAAAAAACCCTTTGACCTGAAGCACATTGCATTATCCACGATCAACATTGTAGGAGTCCCAAATCTAATCAAAATATTGTCTATAATAAAATTCATGACAACCTTACTAGTTTCCTTTCTTGTGGGAATTGCCTCCACCCATTTGATGAAGTAATTTTTGGCTACCAATATCCAACTATGACCACCACTAGATTATTTATTAAACTCTCCAATGAAATCTATACCCCATTTCTGAAAAGGAGCTTCTACATTTTATGGTCTAAAAGGCAAGGCACCAGAGAATTTTAGCTTACCTGAAAATTTTTGACAAGCATCACACTTCTTTACCATGTTGTGTGTCAGAAAAAAGGGAAGGCCATGGTATCGAGATCTCAAGATCTCATGGGAAATTGTTTTAGCATGTAGTAGCCTCCACATACATCACTATGTGCTTCATCAAGGATTCTCTTTGCTTGTTCTTCATTAACACACCTCAACATCACACCAGCCATGTCCCTCTAGTATAAAAAATCATCAATTATCACATACTTGATGGCCTAGAATTTCAAAGTCTTCTTCAAATTATCATTCTTGTGACCAAGGTAAGACATGTTTATCAAATAATGTAGAATATCTTTATACCAAGAGCAGTCCTAAACCATACATTTCTTTCTAGGAACATCCTCATCTATCTAATTTATTTGACTAGCCTCAAGATTTGATTTAGCCATCAACTTAGCTAGACCCTTCCCTCTAACAAGTGTAGTTATCTGAATATCAATATTAAACTCTTGAATCTTATTGATCCACCCTTCTTCCTGTGACTTCTTGTTGAGTGAATATGTCTTTGATTGCAACATTATGTACATACTCCACTATCCTTGCACCCACCAAGTAAGGTATGAAATTCTTGTTATCCTTTACTAAGACATAGGCATTCTTTTTGATGATATCATACTTCAATTATGCTGCTTGTAATGACTTGCTAAAGAAAGCAATGGGTTGCTCATGGCCCTCAATATTCTTTTGTAAGAGAATAGCAGTAATAGTATGAAATAATGCAAAAGAAAACAATTGAAAAGGATTAGAAAAATATAGGGACTTCAACACCAGTGCTTCTTTGATAGCTTTCTTGATGTTATTGAAAGCCTCAATAGGTTCATCACCCCATGCAATTGTTTCTTCTTTTCTCAACATCTTAGAGATGGATTTGGTAATCTCAACAAAGTTTGTAACAAATCTTCTGACAATATTAATCTGGCCAAAGAATGACTAAATACCCTTCAATATTTTAGGAAGTGGAATCCTATCAATTGTTGCAACTCTTTCTAGATCATTCCTCATTCCTTCCTTTGAAACTATATTCCCCTTTAACTTTCCTTTTGTAACCCTAAATGTACACTTCTTAGGGTTTAATGAAATTCCATACTCCAAGGCTCTTATGAATATCTTTTCTAAGTGCATCCAATGGTCTTCCTCTTTCTTGGAATATGCAGTGAGTTCATCCTAATATATAGCGATGAATATATCTATGGAATTTGGAAAAGAAAAATCCATAGCTCTCTAGAATGTAGCTCCAACATTAGTTAAACCAAATGGAATCCTAATATAAACATATGTCCCTCATGTTGTGGTAAAAGAAGTTTTATACTACTCTAAATATTTTACCTTTACCTAATTAGAACCTGAAAACCCATCCATCATCAACAAGAGCTCACAACCAATGACTTTGTGTAACATTGCCTCCATATTTGGCAATGGATAATTGTCTTTTAATGAGGATATATTCAGATATCTAAAATCCACACATAACCTAATATCCCCATTCTTCTTTTTGACTGGAACTAGATTTGAAACCTAGGTGGAGTCCCTGATAGGCTTTATAATTCCACCCTCCCTAAGTTTCATGATCTCCTTCTGCATCTTTGGTGCCAAAGTGGGATTTATTAGCCTCTATTTTTTTCCTAAATGGTTTAGCATCTAGCTTTAGAGGGATTTCAAGCTGAAATAGATCCTCTCTATAAGCTTTCAGATCATCATATGACCATGCAAACACATGCTTCTATCCTATGAGTAGAGCAATCGACATTTTTCTAATTTTGAGGTCTAACTTCTTACCAATATACACTTTCTTGGGTGCATTTTTAGTCCCTAGATTGATTTCCTCTAAATCTTGCTCATGTGCAAAGTTTTTTCTTCATATTGCTCATGTGAAAAGTTTTTCTTCATATTTCACTTCAACTTTTGATATTCTAGTGAAATTTATATCATCAAGCCTCAAAGCAATGTCAGCAAGGAGATCTGCCATAACATTTTTGACCTCTCTACCCACTCAATAGAAAAGGAATCAAATATTTCAATTGTGTCCCAAACAACATTTCTATATTGTTTCATCATTTTTCTCCGACACATTCAGCTCTTACTTGAGACACTACCAACTCAAAATCACCAAAAAATTCAAGCTCTTTCATCTTATGTTTACATTCTATATTTAAGCCTAATAGTAGAGCCTCATATTCAACAACATTATTTGTGCATTCAAATTTCAATGAAAAAGAGTACTTGTAAGATTTACCTCCTAGTGGTATAAGGATCACCCCCTGTGCCTAATTATTCCTTAGAGAAAGCCCCATCAAAATGCATGGAACATAATTTATCCTTTAGGACATTCTAATTTACCTTTCCAATCGCCTGTATACTTTTATCCTCCATTGGTTCTGCATCTACAACCTTGAAGTTCTCCATGTCTATGTCAATGAAATAGAAACTTTCATGTGGGTTGATATCTTCCATGGTATTTTTAGATCTCTTTTCTCTAATTAACTTGACTTCTCTACCATTCATAGCTATGGTAGCATAAGAGAGGTTTAAATTCATGGTTTCCCCAACTACTATTGCCCATCCTCTTGACAAAAGCATTCCATACTGAGTTGGGATGTCAAAAAAAGTTACACTCATGGCATAATCCTATTTAGGAAAGACTTCCAACTTGAAAGGAACATCATTCACTACTCCAATTACAAGGATATCCCTTGAATCCATTGCAAAAATCCTTCCATATGTTTGGATAGCTTGCAACCCTAACTCTTTCATGATTGCTAAAGGCATAATGTTAGTGGAGGTTCCTGAATCTATCATGTAATTTCTAATCAATTTGTCACTTACTTCTAAAGTTACATAAAATGGATCCACTTAAGTAGGACACGTAGTCAAGGTGGCACCTATAAATACCTTAGGTGACTCAATATGAGTTTCTTTAGGTTCAGCTTCATTTACGTTTTCTTCAGCAGGGGTAACTACTTTTCCAGTACCACCAACAAGAGGTATACCGATGATAAGGGCTAGTGCCTTTTCCTTGTGTTCCTATATCCTCATCATTTCCAAAAAATGCATTGAAACTTTGATCTATGACACAATTTGAATCATATCCACTAAGGTATATTTTGGAATTTCACAGCTTGGAACAATCTATTAATTCACCTTTTCCTGCTTACTTTCAGGTTTATTTATTTGAACTAACTTAGCCTCCTTGTTATCTTGGATAGTTTTATTTTTCTAATATTGTTCCTTGGCAAGGGGAGACACAACCTAATTATCAAGTTTCTTAGCATCCCTAGCCTTGATGTCCTTATTTTTCATAAGGGTTTGTTCCTTTCTATAATTATTTCCATCATTTATAAAAAGGTTGCTAGGGTTTCCTTGATCCTTGTTGACTATTCTATTCCTCAAGTTATAAGTACTCCTGGCTTGTGAAATAGAATTAGCAGTCAATGATTAGATCTCCCCATTTGAAGATCTTCTCAATCTAATCTCTATCTCTGATTCTAGGTTGTTTAACCTAGAAACATTGTTATATTCATCATCAGAGAAAATATGCTAATGGTATGAATGACCTTGATATATTTTGTCCTGAGCATCCACCTATGAACCTCCCTCCTCTAAGGAATAGTCACTAGAAGTTGGACCCATTCCAAAAAACATGTTTACTCCTTGATCCTCCATATGTGTATCATCACCATCATTGTGTGACTCATGGATATCCCCCATGGATTGAGCAACCATTCATTACCAAGAAGAATGTGGCAACTAGAAAGGGTCACACCAATGGGTATCATCAATAAGGTTTACATTATTTCTCTTCAAAGGATCTAGTGGATCTTTGTTTTGCATATTTCTCTGATTTTTTTGAACATGCATGCCATTTTTCCAACTTGTAGTATATGGCTGGTCCAAAAGTTTTGGCATTCTTTCCTACCTTTGATAGTTAGGTTTATCATGAGGTAAAACCTTATCATTTCTTTTAAATTTGTAACTAATATCTTTAATGGAAATCATCATTTTATCCATCTTGTCCTCTAGTGTAGGTTCCTTCTCATTTTGCTGGCCCCTAGGGTTTTTAAGAAGCTTTACATCTTCTCTTCTCCATATTTTCCCTAAGGCTTTTCTATTATTTTCAATATGAAGGTCAACCTTATATGCATCTCTTAAGGTCTAAGGATTATTATCCCTAAGGTGGTATCCCATTTTAGAATCAAATGCATTACAATGTGAGACTAAACATACATCTTCATTTGATCTTAAGTAAGTTGGGATTCTAAATATAGCCTTATGGAACCTGGTGTTAAACTTTGAGACCATCTCATTCTGTCCCTTGGAAATACTATTAAATTCATTTAACATTAATCTTGGATCAATATTATCACCATACTATTCCATGAAAACACTTTTGAATTCTTCCCAAGACCCACTATTACCCTCTTGCAAACCTTTGTACCAATCCCTTGCATCACTAGTTAAAGACTGCATAAAGAACTTCATGACAACATCTTCATGTTCCACCTCAAATTCATCTAGCAAGTTCAAAAATGTGATTAAGTATTCCTCACCATTTGTTGCATCACTCTTGGAGAATCTAGAGAGGCACTGGCTTACCTCATTAGGGACTTGGTTAGGGTATCCAAGGATTCCCTCAAATTCAAGCTATCTATACCTATCCATATGGAGAGGTCTTCTTCCAGGAACATTTCCTCCACCAAAATTCTAATGACCACCCAGGTTATGTGGAATATTTTATTGTACATGTGGTTCTTATGGTGTAGGGATGTATTGATTTCCCACATATGGTGGAACACCACCCTACACCTAAGGACCAATTTAATACTTTCCTTTGGTGTATGGTACATAATTTATGACTCCTATATTCTATCCCCCATACCATGGTTGAGACACACCTCCTTATTGGTATTTTGTTGGAATTGTTATCCTTGAGTAGGGTTTATTTGGAGGTCAACTGAAACATTATAACTCATAGGAACAAAACTCATTCCTAGATTAGTTTGTGAAGAAAATGGGTCAACACCTCTTGATGAGGTATATCCCATGTTAGATATATTAGGCACATTTTGTGTGGTAGTGTTTGGCTGAGGCCGAGGATTACTCCATGTGCTCACATGGGAGGTATTCAAAGGAAAACTTATTTGATGGCTAGGGTCAACTTGATTCTGAGGTGTGGGTATGGAGGCGCTAACAGTATTTTGTGTAACCCTCATAATATCCAACATTCTCTTCATGTCATATCTATTTTCTGTAGCCTCTCTAATTTTTTCTTGTTTCAATATTTTAATTTTTAATTTAGATGATGGGTTTTTTATTAATATTTCTTCTTCAATTTGGATTTCACTATTAGGGATAGGGGCTTGTGAGACAATTGGAGGGGATTGAGCAGGTACCTTGAAAGGCACACCAATTTTAGAATAGGGGTTAATAGGGTTTTCAAAAGAAAAAGTATGGCTTATTGAAGCAACAAGATTTCCATGAAGTTATTGTATCACATAACTTCCAAGAGGAGGATTTTGATCTAGAATTTCTTGTGGAGGGTCTACCCCAATTTGGTCTATGTTCCTTGTTTTCCTCTCCCTTTTTTGAGTGTTTGATGGTCTCAACAATGGAGTGTTTAATGTTTCTTCCTCATTCATAATAGCATATCTTTCTTGTAAATAATCAGAAGTATCTTCACTATGCAAGATATAACTAATATTTTTATCAAAAGTAGGATCAGACTTACTTGCACCCTTGTTTCTTTGACATTGGTCTATTGTGTTATGGAGACCAATCAGACTCGAATAAAATCTTCATTTTATTTTATTCAATAAATAATTTTCTACAATTATTAAATATTTATGCTACACTTGTATCTAAAAGGTGGTTACAAGCAAATATTAAATGCTGAAAGTGATTAGTTATAGCTGGAAGTGTTTAGTTGTCTATGGATAGCTGGAAAAAGTAATTGTAGCCACCCAAAGAAAGTATTTTATAGGGTGCATGAGGAAAAACCAATGGCCACACTTCACTGGTAATTAATGGGACATGTGTGAGAGCATATTAGAACACTCATGGATGAGTGTAGAGGTGTGAAGATCGTGAAAAATGTTAGCAAAAAATTTCATAGTAGTGGTTGGAAAAATGCAGTAGAAGTTGTGGGTACTCGCAGCCATGGCTGTGTAAAACTAGCAAGTGAAAAATGTGATAAAAACGTTGTGCTTTGCATATATTTGCATATCATTGTAAAGGTTATTTTTTGAGAGATTAATATATTTTGGACCCTCTTGTTGGTGGATGTAGCCCGGATTTGGGTGAAGCACGTTAAATATTTGTGTTGTCTTCTTGCTGCTATATTTTTTTGTGTTTTTTATTTCTCTATTTTATTGATCAAATCTACATTTAACTAATTGAAATCTACCTTCTAACACTAACAAGTGGTATCAGAGTGGGTTGTGTTCAATTATCCTTTGTAGGAAGGTCTCACTGTTGAGTGGGAGCTATAGCAAAAGATGACAAATTGAAGGTAGAAAAATTAATGGGAATAACTATTAGTTATGGAAGATGCAGATGGAAGACTATCTTTATTAGAAGGATTTATGGTGGTCATTGGAAGGGAAAACCAAGAAACCCTCGGCTATGTTTGATGAGGATTGGGATATTCTAGATAGAAAGGCACTTGGTAGTATTCTTTTATACTTGGCACAATCGGTGGCATTTAATATTTCAACATCAAAGACAGTGGAAGATTTGATGAATACCTTGGAAAAACTATATGAAAAGCCTGCTACTTCAAATAAGGTATTTCTTATGAAGCATTTATTTAATATGAAAATGGTAGAAGGTGGGTTAGTTGTTGATCATTTAAATGATTTTAACACAGTTACTAGTCAATTGAATTTTGTTAATGTAAACTTTGATGAAGAAGTTAGGGCTCTTTTGATTCTGTGTTCTTTGCCTGAAAGCTGGAATAGCTTGGTAATGGAAGTTAGTAATTCTATTTTTGGTTCAAATACACTAAAATTTGATGATGTTGTTGGTGTGATTTTCAACGAGGAAATTCATAGGAAAAGCTTAAGTGGTACGCCCGCATTAGGAAGTGTTTTGAATGCAAAAAGTAGGGGTAGAGCAAAGGAGAGAGGAAATAATTCTAGAGGTCATGGAAAGTCACGAGGAAAATCAAATCACAAAAGGTCCCAATCCAGAGAAAAGAAGGATTGTTGGTACTACGGTAAGCCAAGTCATTTAAAGAAAGATTGTTGGTCTCAGAAAAATAAAGGAGACAAAAAGGGAGGCAATAAAGAGGAAAATGTGGTAAGTAATAAATCTGATGAGGATGCTTTGATTCTTTCCCTTGATAATGTTGTTGATTCTTGCGTGTTAGATTCAAGAGCTTCATTTCATGCTATGCCCCATAGAAGTTATTTTCTTGATTATGTCCAAGGATATTTTGGGCTGGTTTATTTGGGAGATAACTAACCCTGTTAGATTGTTGGAAAGGGAAGAACCAAGATCAAGTTGTAGAATGAGAATCATTGGCTACTACATGAGGTAAGGCATGTTCCAAGGTTAAACATAAATTTAATTTCAGCAAGACAACTAGATGATGAAGGTTGTGTTGTTATATTTAGTGATAAAATTGGAAGGTTACAAAAGGTGTGAAAGTAGGCACCTTATATCTTTGTACAAGTAAAATTGTTCCTTCTACTTTAGCTATTGTAGATAAAAATCAATGTCCAGGAATAGTTGCTATAGTTTAGCAGGCATAAAATAAAATAGTTGTTGTGGGTTCTAAATCAACACTATGGCATAATAGACTTGGGCATATGATTGCAAAAGGTATGAAAGTACTTGATTCAAAGAATGTTTAACCAAGTCTAAAATGTGTTAATATGGATTTATGTGAAAGTTGTGTGTATGAAAAACAAAAGAGAGTTAGTTTTCTCAAGGATGGGAAGCAAAATAAAGATGAGAAATTGGAGCTTGTGCATACAAATGTATGGGGACTAGCTTAGTATCCCCTCTCAGTGGCTCTTGGTATAATGCCACTTTAATTGATGGTGAAACAAGAAAGGTATGGATTTATTTCCTTAGGCATAAATCTGATGTATTTGAAACTTTTAAAAAATGGAGAAACTTGGTTGAGAATGAGATAGGTAAAAAGTTAAAATGTATTAGATTTGATAATGGTGGTGAGTATTGCAGCAAAGAGTTTGAAGATTATTGTTCCTCTAACGGTACCTGTAGGCAGAAAATAGTTCCAAAGAATCCATAAAAAAATGGAGTGGTTGAGCGCATGAATAGGACAATAATGGAGCATGCATGGACGATGAGATTGCATGCTGGACTATTTTTAAACATGTGGGTAGAGGCTATAAACACTACTGTTTATTTAATTAATAGAGGTCCCTCTAATCCTTTGGGTTGTGGTATTCTAGAGGAAGCATGGACAAGTAAGAAGGTGAGTTATTCTTTTCTCAAAACCTTTGGTTGTGAAGCATTTGCAAGTGTAGATTTAGAAAATAGAACCAAGCTTGATGCTAAGTAAAAGAAATGTATATTTGTTGGATATGAAATTGAGGAATTTGGGGGATTTTGAAAATCCGAAAACTGTGAGAAGGGATGCCATATTTAATGAGAAAGTGTTGTACAAAGATCAGTTGTAGCAACATGAGAAGAAATAAAATGATTATGTAGTGTTGGATGATACTCCAAAAAGTGATGTTCCAGTGGTTCCTCATGCTTCGCAACAACAACAATAGAAAATACCACAAACTCCAATGAATGTTAGACAATGTTCAAGGATAAGTAGACCTCCAAAAATATTTTCTCCCTCTTTGTATTCTATTTTATTAATTGATGTTGGTGAACTAGAATGTTATGATGAAGTTATGCAGGAGGATTCCAAGGTTCAATGGGAGTATGGAATGGAAGAAGAAATGGACTCCTTGCTAAAAAATTAGATTTGGGAATTATGTAAGTTGCCTATAGGTAAAAATTATTTACCAAAAAAATGGGTTTATAGGCTGAAAGAGGAAGATGGAGGTAAGAAAATATTTAAAGTCAGGTTAGTTGTAAGAGGATTTGCATAGAAAAAGGGCATTGATTTTGATGAAATCTTTTCTCCAGTTGTTAAAATGACTTCTATTCATACTATTTTAAGTATTGTGGCTATTGAAGATTTGCATTTAGAACTTGATGTTAAAACAACCTTTCTCCATGGTGATTTGGAAGAGGAAATATATATGGAACAGTCACAAGGGTTTGAGGTCAAAGGTAAAGAGAAACTAGTGTGCAGATTGAAGAAAAGCTTATATGGCTTGAAGCAAGCACCTCAGAAATGGTACATTAAATTTGATAGTTTTATGGTTGAGCAAGGATACAACCAATGTAATTCAAACCATTGTGTTTACTTTAAGAGGTTAGATGATGATAGCTACATTATTTTATGTTGATATGTTGATGATATGCTTGTAGCAGGGTCCAACATGGATCACATAAAGGAGTTAAAACATTAGTTATCAAATTCATTTTCTATGAAAGATTTGGGGGTATAAAAAAAATCCTTGGTATGAAGATTACAAGAGATAGGAAAAACAAAAAAATGATTTTATCTTAGGATGATTATGTTGAAAAGGTGTTGTAGAGATTTCATATGGAGAATGCAAAAGCTGTCAGCACACCTTTTCCTAGTCATGTCAAATTGACTAAAGAAATGTGTCCTAAGACACAAGAGGAGGAAGAAATTTTTTCCAAGGTACCATATGATTCAATTATAAGCAATTTAATGTACACCATGGTATGCACGAGAGGTGATATTGTACATGTCGTAGGATTTGTTAGTAGGTATATGAGTCATCCCAAAGTTGAGCATTGGAATGCGGTAAAATGGATTTTCAGGTATTTGAGAGGTACATCCAATAAATATTTATGTTGTGGAGACTCTAATATTAATTTAAAAGGCTATGTTGACTCAAATTTGGCAGGGGATATAGATAATAGGCGGAGTACCATAGGTTATGTATTTATAGTTGGTGGGACATTAGTGAGTTGGATTTCTCAGTTGCAAAAGGTAGTTGCTTTATCCACCACAGAGGCAGAGTATGTAGTTGCAATAGAGGCAACAAAAAAGATGATATGGCTGCAACTTTTCATGGAAGAGTTGGGAAAACGAAAGGTTGCAAGTTACTTGTTTACAGATAGTCAGAGTGCTATACATCTTGCAAAGAATTTTTTCTTGCACTGTAAAACCAAACACATACAACTGAGATATCATTTCATTCGGCCAGTTTTGGAGGATGGATAGGTCAAGCTAGAAAATATACATACAAATGACAATCTAGCGAATATGTTTATGAAGGAAGTGACATGGGAGAAGATGAGCTCCTCTTCAGCTTCAGTTGGCCTTCAAGGTTGAATTCAAGTAAAACAAAACAACAAGGTCCAAGGTGTTGATTTCCAATGGGAGTTACAGGGGCAGCAGTGTTTTGATCAATCTCCAAGTTGGAGATGATATGGAGTGGATTCTAATCAGTCTCCAAGTGGGAGATTGTTGTCTTATGGAGACCAATCAAACTAGAATAAAATTTTCATTATTATATTATTCATTAAATAATTTTCCACACTTATTAAATATTAAATGTTGGAAGTGATTAGTTACAACTAGAAGTGTTTAGTTGTCTATGGACAAATGGAAAAAGTAATTTTAACTGCCCAAAGAAAGTGTTTTATTGGGTGCATGAGGCACAACCAATGGCCACACTTCGTTGGTAATTAATGGGACATGTGTGAGAGCATATTAGAACACTCAGGGATGAGTTTTGGGATGTGTAGGTTGTAAAAAATGTTAATAGAAAATCGCATAGTAGTGGCTGGAAAAATACAGTAGAAGCCATGGGTACCCATAGCAATGGCTATGTAAAACCAACAGGTGAAAAACATGATAAAAATGTTGCTACATGTTGGTCATGGATTGGCATGTATTTTCATTTCATTGTAAATGTTATTTTCTAGGAGATTAATATATTTTGGACCCTCTTATTGGTGGATGTAGTCCGGATTTGGGTGAACCATGTTAAATATTTGTGTTTTCTTGCTGCTATATTTTTTTGGGTTTTTTATTTCTCTATTTTATTGATCAAATTTACAATTAACTGATTGAAATCTACCTTCTAACACTAACATGGTCTTTTTTTTCCAAGTTTACCTACTTCTTGTCAACTCTCCTTCCAACCTCCTCGAAGGATCAACATTGTGGATGGATCTACTATTCATGATGATAATCTTCTTCTTTCCAACTATTCTTCAGAGTGTAGATTCACCATCTAAATTAATGGAAATAATATTTTTGTCTTCAAGGTACTTTGACATACCTTTTTTAAACTTGACAACTTTCTCAAGACTACTTTTAATAGATCAAATTGAATAAATATTTGACTCAATCCACTAGGACATAGATAATTTGGTAGAATTCCTTCTATCCCTAATAGAGTCACCAATCTATTGGTGTTTCCAACTAATTTTCTAGGTTTTCCTAAAGATTAGCTACTTATTATACACAAAAACCCTAGGTTAGTGTTCAATGAACATGAGATAGTTTCACAATTTCTCCTCCACACTTTAGGCTCTGCAAAACCAAGGTGGGTTCCCCTATAACATCATCCAACAACTACAATATGCAATGATTCTTTTGATAACAAATTCTTTATAGTGGCATGGTAAAGGTATCTTGATGGGATAAATCATCCTTGACACCTACTATACTTTCTATGATTCTTTGCAATGTGGAAATGAACATAAGACAACAAAATTACAAAAATACAAGGTTTTGATTATTATTTTATAATCGATTCTATCAAATATTTAAGCTGTAGAATTTAGATTAACTAGTGCCTTATCCACATAGAGTCTAAAAATGTAGTAGAACTCCTACAACAGAGTGACCCTTTGTATTTTGATAACCTTACTACCTTACAACAAGAAACCAAAAAATAAACAATAGTATCAAACTACTTGAAGATACATATTACATCATAACACTAGATGGATGAACTGAAAGAAAAATTACTTTGTTCCTTAAATACAAGTGGACAACTCATACATCATAAAAAAATGTGAAATGTGAACCAACAGATAATCCTTGATTATATTGATTCAAGAGTAATGAGTACAACAATGGAGAGAATGAAAAAATTGATATACACCATAAACTATAATGCTATGAGTATTTAGGTCATTTTTTGTTGTTACAAAGAAAAATTTACAACATTTCCTTTATGAGCTTCTGGGGAATGAACTATATAATCTAAGACCTATATAAATACTTAAAAGAAATAAGAGGTAGAACCCCTTGAATGAGGCCCAAAATTTCCTTTTATAGGAACAAGGGAACCAACAAGCAAAAGGCCTCATTTAATCACCAAAAGTAGTTCAAATTTTTTAATGGACGAAAGTGGTTCAAAACCATAACAACCACTCCAAAAGTAGTTGGGGATCAACTGCAACATTAAAGTCAACATGTGGTAGAAGATCTTCAAAATTCCTCCTTGCAGTAGATAGGATAGTTATGACATTCTCTATATGATAGGCCCATGTAGTAGTTATGTGTAGTGTTTGGAGAATGATTGAAATGAAACTCAAGTTGCATCACCCTATTATTCCATGGGCCATACTTGCTTTTCTAGGTGTCAATCCTTGGTGGAAAATAGCTACTAAACTTCTCCAAATATTTCCTGTATTCATTTCCAATAAAAACTTGCACCAAATTTGGAAAACCAGTCAAACTAAAATCCAATTTGGTGAGAGCATCTATACTGGTATTCAATTGATTAGCATCCACCTCCCCCTCCTTATTTATCTTACTATACATGGGGGTGAGGAGGTTGGAATTTTTTTTTCTCCATTCTACACATGCCACCATCTCCCCCTCATTTACCAAAATTGGAGGCATGTAAAATTACTCAAAACCTTCAAAGGTACCAAGCTCCCTCTTAATTAAGTCCTTGTATCTATTGTGATGACTCATGATGTTCCAACTAACTTGACTCCCTCAAAATTTTAGACATCAAATTGTTATCAAAATTTAAATTATTACCCAACAATCTCAATAATTCAACATCCTGCGACCATTTGATCTACATGCATTTCAATCTCATCCATGCTTGGTTGTGAGAAGAGAAATCATCCTTCAATTTTACATAATTGTCCCATACTTTATCCACATGGGAGAGAATCCTAGATAACCCGTACCCAAAAATGTTGTCCACCAAATCAGATATCCTCTTTGTAGATGCCTCCCTAGTTGTTCTGACCTCTATAGTGCTCTATTTTAGCTTCCCCCTTAGCCTTTTTACTTCTATCTCCAATTTATTTCTGTTGTGTCAGGCCTAAGCATCCTCAATTTTCTATGGAGGGGCCAATGATCCTCAGAATGCATTGAGTCTCTGCTCAAGGTTTTGATTTAGGAAATTTTCCCTTTCTAGATCAGTTTGGAGCTTCTTAATAGTTGCCTTTATGAAAAGAGAAACATTGGCTGTTAAGAAAGCTACTTGTGTGGCACTTGTATCTCCAAACCTCCTCAACAAAAGGTGTCCAATAAGCTCATTTGGTTTGGATATGACCTATGTCTTACTGGTCTTTGGGAAAATGTACCATATAGCCAAGGTCTCATGTCTAGGGTGAAATCCAGACCTACAATATAAATCCCTAGCCTGCTCCTCAGATCCCAAAATTGGAGCCTCACCCCACTTTTTCCTTATTGCATTAAAGGAAATAGCTAGGAAGATGTCCCATCATGGTAGTAGTAAACATCCTACCTATTGATGGGTGTTTTTTCTCTTCTCAACACAAGTAGAAGATAAATTCTCTACCTCTCTTGAAAGGAAGCTTTCTGCAACTAAGTTTTAGAAAACTACCACAAGGTCTCTTGGGTGTTAGGTCATGAATATGAAAAAATAGCTTAATGTTAATGTGTAATTTTCTAGTAATCACAAAGGGCCTTTATGGTTCACAAATCATGGAGTTTCATGGGTATATTGTTTAAGAATTCTAGAAATTATAAATAGTGACAACAAATGCTAGAACAAAAGTATGAAACTATTCTTGTTCATCAAGTATGGCGCTGTTATGATGTTGGGAACTTATGTTTCATACAGATTTAAAATAAAAGTAAAAATATTAAAGGGTTTAGAGGTTATCCTAAATCTAAAACTATGATCAATAGTAAAAATGAATGATATTGTAGTAGATGACTTCCCAAATTGAGTTTTTCTTAACCAAGAATCATCTACAGTATGCCAAAATTAGTGCAATCTTCTAAGGTTCTTTGCGGATTTTTAGATTGTAACATTCACCTATTTAGCATGAACATACAATTGAACTTAGGTGTATCATATAAAGGAGCTTAGGATAACTTTATAGAGAAATTTATCATCAATAAACTACTAAAAGTATGTGCTGGAAGTGCATCAAATACTACAATATACATCCTAGAGCTAGAGGCATCTACAATGATGTGAGACCTAATCTTTTGTTTCTTCTTTTCTCAGGTCTCCACCTATGTTCTAGCTAGTATTTCCTCCTAACAAGCTTTGGGATCTGTGAGAACAAGAGCTTTCCTCTTGAAATATTACTCTAGCAATGAAGAGACTTCTGTTTGATGTTCAGGAGATGTAGTGGTGAATTCATTAATTTCCCCTTCCTCTTGATCTTTTGAAGGATCTTCCTCTTCATGTCTAGGAGTGTCTTTGATGTTTTCCACCTCTTGCATTGTGGCCTTCCCTTTATTAGGCTTAACTGATTCTTCATCTCTTTCACTAGTATCTTCTTCTTGTGTTACCCCTTTGATTTCTTCATGCTCAATCTCAATATTTTTCTTGGGTTCAACATTGCTTTTATCTGTATCTTCTTCCTCTTTATCATGCTCTCCTTCTAGAGAAACTTTTTCATGTTGTAGGCCCTTGTCTTGGCTAGTCATCTTGTTCTGAGTCCTCATTCTCTTCAATGACATCAATTTTTGCTATTTCTTTGGGTTGTTCCCCACTTAACCTTTCCATTTTTTTGGAGATTTGCATGGTATCCTCCATTTTAGGTGGCTTGGTTGGAGGTGGAGGGAGGGATAAGGTGACAACAAGTTGAGCCATAAGAATTTTTACTTGGGGATTCATAATGACCATAGAGAACTGAGGTCACACATTTTGCAAATATGAGGCAAAGGTATCAATAAAGGTAAAAAGTGCCATAAAGGTTGTAGGTAGAGAAGGTGGCATAGTGGAAATAGTTGGTAGTGGAGGTAGGAGTGAGGAAGATGATAGTGGATAAGTGGTGGAAGAAGAGGAATCAAGCATGAACATGAGAGCAGTCAGAGAAGCAAAGGTGAGGTGGATAGAGATGTCCATAGTAGGAAGAGATTATATAGGAAATGATTAAGGAGTGGAGGGAGATGGGGTGGTGATAGTGGCTGATGGAAGTGCAGAGGTGGTAGGTGGGGTTATCATGGTTGCTCAGCTTCTTCCTCTTCTTGGGGTGGAGACCCTTCTTCTTTGATAACTGACATATCAGGAATAAAGGTTCTTGTTCTCTTAGGTTTCTTTGGTGGCCTCTACCCTTCGATAGTCTTTTTGGTATATACATTTTTCTTTGGATACCATTTTGGTGTGTCCTTTCTTTTCCTGGATCTGGTAATGAGTGGAGACTTAGGAGCTTCCTTAGAAGAACCCGTAGTGATGCCACTATCTATTTCACTTTTTATATCATCTTCGAGCTCCCCATAGGTTAGCTCCACACCCTGTTGTTGAAATTGGGCTATTTGATAATCTAGCCATTTCTTGGTTCTCTATTCCATCGGATGAGTAACAGTTTCCAAATCTTTAACTTTTGGCTCTGCCTAGTCAATTATTGGAAATGATACATTGATGAGAGCATTGTATCCAATGTCAAGAACATTGTCATCTTCAACAACTTGGTTGAGGACTGGGTATAGATTAATGGATTTTACAAATTTAACAGTCATTCTCATGTAGTACCACATTCGGATCTCATGGTCATCATCATAGTTAGCCTAGAAATATTCAATGTGTGGCCTATGGGCATACTACTTTTAAACTTGATTCTTTAATTTTCCAAGAGGATCCAAGCCTCCCCTCTCCATATGCAGTTCCAAGTGGTATTCTACAAGATCTTTCTTGGAGTACTCTACACATGGGGCAGCAAGTAGGGAATACATCCCTTGTCCAAATGCAATGAGTTATAGGATCCTAGCATGGTGCTTGTTATACAATAAGGTATGGGTGGTTTGTAACTGCTAGGTGAACTCCAACAAGATGATTTTTTCATTAGGGTTTTGGGGTATCCGGTATGGGAATCTCAAGAATCCCTCAGCTCTTATGTATGTGAATTTGGGAAATTGAATGAACCAGTACCCAAAGCCCTTTACCAACACCTTTGTGTTGTGAGACATTCTCCTATGATAATCTCTTGCCAAGGTTCGAATAATGTGCATGATAAAAGCATCTTTTATCCTCCTATAATCCTTCTTGAAATTTTTGTATTGGAGTTGTGAGTAACAATCATATATTGGATTTTTCCCTTTCTTCATTCCCAAGGTGCCAACATAGTCTAATCCGTTGTAGGGGAACTTCATAGCCAATAGGTACACCCGATAGGATTTCATGTAGAACACTGAAATTTTCTTTACAATAACAAATTGTTGGTGCAAGTTTTTACTGATGATCTTTGCTCAATGAAACTAGGATTCCCCTCAGAGAATCTCTTCAATGAAATAGAACATCCACTCCTTGAAGAGTGGGGAAGTGGGTAGACCCATCACTCTACTCAATAATGTTATGAGGTCATTGAACTCTTCCACAAAGTCACTTCAGTATAGCTTTTGGGACACTTTATTGGCACTACCCCTCTTCTTTGATTAATAGTTCTCTTGCAGTTTGTGGGGTCCAATTTCCATACACTCAAGGCATATCCTTTCTTGATCTCTTCCATTTTATGAAGGGGATGCCAAATGTCTTTCCAATAGACATGGGATTTAGGTTAGCTAGTACCCTCCTATCGACCGTGATTATCCTCCTAGTTTGTGTATGGTAAAATTATCGACATATGAAGATCAACTCTGGAGAGATTAGGGTAGGAGGAAAGCCTACTACATTTGCAATTCCACTATTTTTAATTCTCAAAGCTTCCTCAGTTCTTGGGTTGACCGGGAGCCTCTGCCTAAATTCATCAATGCTAATATGACCCAAGTCTTTGTTGGTTACTTTCTTCCAATTGGATGTGATCTTTGAGGTACACTCAATGCCATGGAACTCGTACTTCATATTGGCTTCCTCTTTTCCTCTTAGAGTTCTCACAATCTTCTTGCCTTTGTCAATTTTCTTTGCTAGCTTCTTTGTCAGTTCCATAAATCTTGCACACAAAGCGTGCAATAAGTGCTTCAATAAATTAGGAGGGAAAAATATTAGTTAAATCATGTCAATATGTCGTTAAATGCATCCACATACCTTGAGAAGGTCAATAAATTCATCAAAGTTTCATCATTTCATGCTCATTTGTGAAGTTTGTAGGTTTGTTGGTTTGATAGTTTACCTAGCAGAAGCCACCAAGGTAAATGTCATTAGGAACAACTTAGGGAGGAAAAATTTCTACAGATGGAGTTTCGATGAGGAATATTCACAAGGTTTAATAATAAAGAAAATTTTAAAAAAACCTATTCAACACATGGGGAAATATGTGTTGGAACATTTGGCAACATTTTCCTTGGTCAAAGTGACCTCTCAAGTTCATGTGGAGATTGGTGATGCGGAAGCCGCGGGGTGGGAATCCATTTTAGTTTTTTTGTAAGGAACGTTTTTGAGGATGCAATTATCATAGGTGGAGTTTTGCATGAAGAAACCCACAATGCCTTATTACTTGGCCAATTTCTCCTAAATCCATCTTATCAAGTGGGGGTAAATCATGTTTGGTCTTGAAAACTTTATCGTTTGGTTAGTTATGGAAATTGGGCATGCAAAAGCCATGAGGCGGGGCTTTGTTAGGAATTTTCCATTAGATAATGGCTTCAGGTGGGTGACATTCCATGGAAAATGACCCACAAGGGTGGACTCATAGAGACATTTTGACTTGTGACTTTAGCCTTGTTTTATAGGTGCATGGTGAGATCATCAAAATTTGTCTTTACACCATTAATGGTTAGATCTAGGTGTTTGTGGATGGTTGAGGGGAAGAGGCCACCTAGTGGGGCACCATGAATAGGTTTTCCTTAGAGAATAGCTAAGGAAAGATGGCTTTGTGTAGATGACCACTTGCAAGAGCAGACTCGCAAGGTCATCTTGGCTTAGCAACTTTGATGCTTGGTTTGAGGTTGATATTCATGAAAGTAGATAGTGTGGAACTAGTAGGGTAGGAAGCTGTGAGAGCTTCACCATTAGAAATGGCCAAGGGGATGTGGCAGTCCACAAGCAGAGACCCGCAATATAATCCCCGTAATAACTCAAATACTTGGTCAATTTGATGGTGTGTTTGATTTAAGAAAATGATAGGGTGGAACCTGCAAGGTGATGAGCTATGTTGGGTTGGTCGTTAGGGATGGTGAAGGTAGAGTAGAGTTCCAACCATGAAAACCCGCTTGAGGGAACCCATAAAGACACATGGACTCAAGGTTTTCATTTTGATCATGTTGTTGGGAGAGGCATTAGAGGAAGGATAGGTAGAACTCAGAGGGTGGGAAGCCAACGAGGCCTGTCCATTAAGACATAGCTAGGGAGGGACAGACCTTCGCACACAGGGTTTTACAAAACTCTTAAATGTGCATTAGTCACTTCTTTGTCAATTTAGGGCTTAGTGGTTTGGATGTGGGGAATCGATGGAGTGGGGGTCACTATTGTTTTCCTTGTTTTAAATGACATTTCGGGGATGGGTTTCCCCAATCGATAAACCTGCAAAAGGAGTGGTGAGGATTTTAAAACCTAACTCTAGGGTTTGAGCTTAAATTTGTGAGTTCAAATCATTTGCATCTTGAAACCCTTTAACATACGACCCCTAATGGTTTTAACAATATAGAAATCGATCATGGGGTCAAGTGCATACCTTAATCACATGTATGGAGGAGGTAGAAGATGCTTTGATCCTCAAATCTCTCAACGTACGCAACATCTCTTATATCTCTCCAAATTCAAAATGCATCAATGAAAATGATAGGTGGGGCTTATATTTATAGGCAGTCAGTCATAAATGTAGGGAATAAATGGAAAGTTTTGAAGTTTGTGTGGTTGGTGGAGAGTGAAAACTCGACAAGTAGAAGGTGCTAGGTTTAAGGTCATTGCAGAAAAGTGATACATGAAAGCAAGATGCAGAAAGTCCATGATGGGAAGGTGGGGGATAAATGTCATTAGGAACGATGAAGCAAAAGTGGAAATCGACGAAGGGAAACCCACAAGCTAAGACCCGTGGATGGTAAAGGATAGCGTGAATTCCACATGGTGGAAACTTGTATGAAATTTCTCGCAAAACCTTGAAACTTCCCGAAACTTGGGTGAATGACCTGGTCAAGATGGATTTGGAAAATTTTAAGGCATATGACCATCCTAATCTCAAAAATAGGTGCAAAAAAATTGAGGAAAATGCAAACCATCCTTGTGGAGGTAAAAACAAAAAGAGGGGGTCCCCAGTCCAAGCGGGGTGTGTGTACAAAAGGAACAACGCTACCCTTTTTACCAATTCTCTTCCCTTCTTAGGATTCATCCCTTATATCTCTTCATTTACTCTCTTCTAAAACTCTTCAATGGTAGCATTCCTCTCCTTAAAAAAGCTACTTGTAATGAGAGTTTTCCTTAATTCCTCTCCCTTATTCTTGAGGAATAGGTCCTTGAACTCTTGGGTATTGATAAAGGCCTCATCACTCAAAAATATTGGCTAGTCATTTCCCTGATGTCATTAATGATATCACCCCCTATTTCAAAATTGATAATCATCCTATCATCAGTGGATATCTCAATGAGTGTCCTAGGGGAAGGAAGTTCTTGTTGGATGACCAATTCATCTTCATCAACTTCCTTAGGATCAATGGGATAATCAACCAGAGGCCCCACACTTGGATTAATAACCTGTAATGGGGTTACTGGTTGGGGTCTCTCTGGTACTTCTGCTTTGGATGAGGAGGAAGCACCTAAAGTTCTTGGGGGTATTTGAGGGACATTGGCCAACAATTGGCCAACATTTTCTAACCTAATCATCATCTTGACTATGGGGTCCCTTATATGAAGATATGACCCCTTGAGAGATGGGCCAACCTTCATTCTCTTGTTCTCTGCAATTTGAATCTTGACCCATAGTTCTCTTCTCTTTGTTGCCAAGCTCTCTGAAGAGAAGTCCCTAATCAAATCCTTAATATTTTCAGGCACATTATGGTAGGTTGACAATTTATGAATCCCTCTTTCCTTATTGATGTAGCCTTCTGGATCAAATCTTTTGAATTTATCTACCTTCAATTTGTAAGTGAGAAAATTCTTTGGGATTAGATCCATGCCATACCTTATTCAATGCCAAAAAAATTAAAATTCCACAATAGCAGGGAGAAGGGAATGCTTTTTTTTATTCTTAAATGAACCTTATTAGATTCATTTAGCTGCCACATGATCTCCAGGAAAGCTAATCTATCAGGAACATATTTTCGAAGCACATGGGGTGAAATTGGGGTTCCAAAAACCCTTATTATAGTAGAATTTGAGTAGAAGAACCAGTCACCCCAGTTATGATCAATCTTATCTCTAGGGTGAGGTTGTGAGGCCTCAAGAATCTTCTCACCTCCTAAGACAAACCCCAATTGGTGAGTAAGCCTAGCCCCTGCCTCAAAGGTTTGACAAAAATATCCTCAAAAGAAGCATAATTTGAATATCTGCAATCCTTTTCCCACACATACGTCCATTTGTGGATTGGTAGCAACACATTATTTTCACCAATGGCCTTGAACTACAACTGTGGTGGCCATACTTGTTGCCTTGCATACAAAATCATATGTAGTAGGAGAGGATATTTCCTAAAGATTATTGGACTAGTGGGAACCCTTTTTATTGCACACAAGGACTTGTGTGATTGATCTGTAACATACCCTGTAAAGTCATAGGGTCTATTCACATCCTTGCTTTGAATATCCACTACCAAGACCATCATAATGACAGGGATTTGGATCTTGTTATCTAACCCAAAAAATTGCATTAATGAGAAATATGTTTTTGGAAGTAGGGGTTGAAGATGTCCTAGGAAAAGGGCTCCAAATCACCCTTTCCAAACCTCTACCATTCCTTTCTTGGCCCATTTGGTTTGAAACATGGTAGCTATTTTACCTTATAACTATCTCTATTTATATCATATTCTCTATTTAGTGCAGTGCACCCAAACCAATTAGAAATATTGCATTGGGGTCCAATTGAAATGCCCTACACACTTGATCTCTTTCTAATGACAACAATCTATGGCTAGTGGAAGTGAGTAAAAACCTAGAATTAGGGTCATGCCATAACCAGTTGCCTTATCAATTTTTTAATTATGAAGATGTTAGGCACCACCAAATTTCATAACCCTAGATTCCAAATGTTGTAAATTGGCCTTTCTGCATAGGCCTTCCTATATGTATCCTTCAACAACACACATCCTTGTTCAAGAATAATGGAGTCTCTACACCTAACATCCCAGTGCAAAAGCTTATCTATGACACCACCAAACCCTGGACCCACCTTTGGTCATTTTGACAACCCCAAAAGTAGAGAAATTGTCTCATCCTTTGGTGCTCTTCTATTCCCAACCAAAGTTGCATCCATTTGGTGTGGTTATAGAGGACTAGGGTTTAAGCACCGTAAACTAGTGTTTTACAGAATTCCTTCCAAACAAGGGTTTTGAGAAAATTTTGATAAAAACAAAAATTTATCAACTCTAAACTAGCAACAATCTCCTTTACTACTTGAATTTTTCTTGAATCCAACAGATGATATTGAATTACATACTTGCTTTAAGTGCCACAAAATACCCTAGTTTCGCACCTGAAAATCCTTGTTCAATCTAGAAAACTATAATAGCTCATTTGATCACTTCAACATTTGTGAGAAGAATGAATTTGAATATGAAATTTGATCCTTGACATCATGAATTCAATTGATTACAATCCCAGCCACCATTACTTTCTTCACATGCTTGAACATGCAACTAGTGAGAGATGTTTGCCAAGTTTGAATGTGAACCATCAATCTCTAGATCAATGAGCATCATGCAAGTTTGAATTTTCCTATGAAAAATGACAAACCTCCTTTTTTAGCATGTGGACAGGTGTATTTTTCTCACTCACAAAGTGAGGAAACAACAAAAATGTTCCTCCAATGATAGAAGAACTCGCCACGAAGCTTCAAGATCTCGACATCTGTCATCATATCACAACTTCACTAGAACAAAAGGTTGGTCCCACCATAGCTCTGTGAAGGCTTGTGCCTTAGAGATAGGATTTAGAACATGTTCTAATTAATGTTACAATTGCATAGAGGAAATGTATCAGACTTGTTAGTGCTTTGTGAAGGTAAAATCCTCATAAAATGTACATGCTAAACTTATAACTTAAAGTGAATAAGGAGAAAGGGGGACTAACCATAGATGAGGAAAAAAAGCTCAATGATATGAAAATAATTTTTTTTATAAACAACATTAGACTTTTGAAATATTTGGACACGTGCCACTATTTTGGGGTATCATGGAGCTCAAAAAATGACAAAACCAAGCCTTAGCAAACCAAAGTAATAGTTTGATATCACAACACATGTCTAGACTGCCTTGAGAACCTAAAAAGCATTAGGAAGTAAAGTAAACAAAGCTTAACAAATGTTAAAATGGAATTTACTAGAAAAAAGGGGATGGAGGACACATGACATTGATAGCCATAAGTTATAACTTAAGGATCGGTCAAAAAGTGCATAATGCCAATGATTAAACATAAGAACGCTAGGGTTTTATGATAATAGGGTTTTAGAAATCCCTAGGTTGTAGACCTAACAACCCTAATTCAACTAGTTGAGGACTACAAAACACTTTCCCACCATTTGAAATACATGAGATCGTGGGAAAATTTACAAGCCCCACCAGGTTTGAGGGTTGAGCATTTAAGGGATTAGGGTTTAAGGGTTGAGGGTTAAAAGATTATGGTTTAAGGCATAGTGCTGAGGGATTAGTAGAGGAGTGAGGGTTGAGGGTTGAGAGTTTAAGGGTTGAGGGTTGAGGGATTATGGTTGAGGGTTGAGGGTTTAGGGTTTAAGGTATAGGTTGAGGGATTAGGGTTGAGAGTATAATGTATAGGGTTGAGGGTTGAGGTTTTAAGGGTTGAGGGTTGAGGGTTGAGGGTTGAGGGTTGAGGTTTGAGGGTTTAGGGATAGGGATTAGATTTGAGGGTTGAGATTAGGGTTTAAGGGTTGAGGCTATAAGGGTTGAGGGTTTAGGGGTTAAGGGTTGAGGGTTGAGGGATTAGGGTCGAGGGTTGGGGATTTAAGGGTTGAGGGTTTAAGGGATTAGGTTTTAGGGGTTGAGGGTTTAAGGTTTTAGGGTTAAGAGATTAGGGTTTAAGGTATAGGTTTTACCTAGTTTAATGTATAGGGTAGAGGGATGAGGGTTGAGGGTCGATGGTTGTGGGATTAGGGTCAAGGGTTGAGGGTTTAGGGTTTAAGGTATAGGATTGATGGTATAATGTATAAGGTAGAGGGTTTACAGTTGACGGTTCAAGGACCAGTGTTGAGGGTTGAGGGTTGAGGGATTAGGGTTTATGGTTTAGGGTATAGGGATTAGGGCTTAGGGTTGAGGGTTTAAGAGTTGAGGGTTGAGGGTTTAGGGTTTAAGGTATAGGGTTGATGCATTAGGGTTAAGGGTCTAATGTATAGGGTAGAGGGTTTACAATTGAGGGCTAAGGGTCAAGGGATTAAGGGTTGAGGATTAATGGTTTAAGGTATAGGGTTGAGAGATGATGGTTAAGGGTTTAATGTATAGGGTAAAGGGTTTAAGGGTTTAAGGTTTAAGGGCTCAAGGCTATAGGGTTTAGGGTTTGGGGATTAGGGTTGAGGGATTACTTTATAGAGTAGAGGGGTGAGGGTTGAAGGTTTGGTGTTTAAGGGTTGAGGGTTGATGGATTAGTGTTGAGGGTTTAAGGTTTAAGGTTT
The DNA here is from genome assembly GCA_007258455.2 of Sequoia sempervirens. Taxonomy (NCBI): domain Eukaryota; kingdom Viridiplantae; phylum Streptophyta; class Pinopsida; order Cupressales; family Cupressaceae; genus Sequoia; species Sequoia sempervirens. The sequence goes on along the minus strand of VDFB02058242.1, from coordinate 280,690,244 downwards.
AATGTATAAGGTTGAGGGATTATGGTTTAGGGTATAGTATTTAAGGTAGAGGGTTTACAGTTGAGAGTTCAAGGTTGAGGTTTGAGGGTTCAGGGTTCAGGGCTTAAGATTGAGGCTTGAGGGTTTAGGGATAGGGATTAGGGTTAAGGGTTGAGGGTTTAAAGGTTGAGGGTTGATAGTTGAGGGTTGAGGGTTGAGGAATTAATGGTTTAAGGTATAGGGTCGATGGTTTAGGTTTGATGGATTGAGGGTTGAGGGTTGAGGGTTTAAGGGTTGAGGGTGTAGGGCTGAGGGATTAGGGTTGATGGTTTAATGTATAGGGTAGAGGGTAGAGATTAGAGGGTAGAGGGTAGAGGGTAGAGGGATTAGGGTTTAGGGTTAAGGGTTTATGTATAGGGTTGAGGGTTGAGGGTATAATGTATAGGGTAGAGGGATTATAGTTGAGGGTTTAGGGTAGAGGGATTAATGCTTTAAGGGTTGAGGGTTTAAGGTTTGATGGTTGAGGGTTGAGGGTTTAGGGTTGAGGGTTGATGGTTGAGGGTTTAAGGGTTGAGGGTATAGGGTTAAGGGATTAGTGTTAAGGGTTTAATGTATATGGTTGAGGGTTGATGGTTGAGGGATTAAGGGTTTCAGAGTTGAGGGATTAAGGGTTTGAAGGTTGAGGGTTTAAGGTTTGAGGGTTGAAGGATTAGGGTTTAGGGTCTAATATATAAGGTAGAGGTTTTACAGTTGATGATTGAGGGTTGAGGGATTAAGGGTTTAAGGTATAGGGTCAAGGGATTAGGGTTGAGGGTTTAATGTATAGGGTAGATGGTTGAGGGTTGAGGGATTAAGGGATTAAGGGTTTAAGGGTTGTGGGTTGGGGGATTATGGCTTTAAGGTAAAGGGTCGAGGGATTAGGGTTGAGCATTTAATTTATAGGGTTGAGGGTTTAAGGGTTGAGGGATTAGAGTTGAAGATTTAATGGTTGAGGGTTGAGTATTGGGGGTTGATTGTTTAAGTGTTTAAGGGTTTAAGGGTTGATGGTATAGGGTTGAGGGATTAGGGTTGAGAGTTTTATTTATAGGGTAGAGGGTAGAGGGTTGAGGGTTGAGGGTTGAGGGTTGAGGGTTGAGGTTTGATGGTTAAGGGTTCAAGGGTTTAGGGTTCAAGGGTTTAAGGGTTGAGGGTATAAGGTTAAGGGATTAAGGGTTTAAGGGTTGAGGGTTGAGGGATTAAGGGTTTAAGGTATAGGGTTGAGGGTTTAATGTATAGGGTAGAGCATTGAGGGTACATGGTTGAGGGATTAGGTTTGATGGGTTAATGTATAGGGTAGAGGGTTGAGGGTTGAGGGTATAGGGATTAGGGTTTAGGGTTTAGGGTTTATGGTTTAATGTATAGATAGAGGGTTTAAGGTTGAGGGTTTAATGTATAGGGTAAAGGGTTTACATTTGAGGGTTCGGGGTTGAGGGATTAATGGTTTAAGGGTTGAGGGTTTAATGGATTAAGGGTTTAAGGTATAGGGTCAAGGGATTAGGGTTGAGGGTTTAAAGGTTGAGGGTTGAAGGTTAAAGGGTTTAAGGGTTGAGGGTTTAATGTAGATGGTAGAGGGTTGAGGGTTGAGGGATTAGGGTTTAAGGTCTAATGTATAGGGTAGAGGGTTTATAGATGAGTGTTGAGTTTCGATGGATTAAGGGTTTAAGGCTTGAGGGTTGAGGGATTAAGGCTTTAAGGTATAGGGTTGAGGGATTAAGGTTGATGATTTAATGTATAGGGTAGAGGGTTTATGATTGAGGTTTGAGGGTTTAAGGGTTTAGGGTTCAAGAGTTAAGGTTTGAGGGTTTAAGGGTTTAAGGGTTTAATGGTTGAGGGTTTAATGTATAAGGTAGATGGTTTAAAATTGAGGGTTTAGTGTTGAGGGATTAAGGGTTTAAGGTTTAAGGGATTGAGGGTATCAGGTATAGGGTTGAGGGTTAACGTATAGGCTTGAGTGTATAGGGAATTATGGTGAAAATTTATATCACACACAAATTTAGACATACATAGCACTTACTTTATATCATAATTTATTTAAGAAAGGTCTCATAGATGTACCTTAACCCAACCCCCTATTGCAACATGATGAAAATTGGAAAACCTTTACAAAATCAACTTTTTCAAAATGTGAGCATGCTTTGAGAAAGTTGAGATTTGGTCATTTATAAATCAAGCCAAAACGTGCTCACATTATAATGTGAGCACATTTTATCTTGCACTAAAAATGGTAAAAATGCAAGGGGACTCATGATCTAAGCCCACATGCTTTGTTATTCTCCTACTTTTGTGCGTTATTCAACAAAAACCACTTTTCATGCTATTGGGGAAATCACATGCAATTTTTACACATTCCACCACCTTTTTATGGTTTTCCAACTTAGGAAGGAGGTAATAACATATTTTTTACATCAAATTTCATTATATGAACTCGTATTTTCATGTTTGCAGTGTTGCAATGTTAATTATGATTTTATTGTTCTAATTTCACATAATAGATTGGTTAATACTATAGTTTTTAGTAATTCTGTTAGAGTTACATACTGAACATTGAAAAGGAAGAAACTCCATGAAAATCTCAAACTCTTGAGGAATTTGATGCAATAAGAAGAACAAACTATACATAATTGGGTAGTTTCTCAAATTGAATCTCCGGTTTTAAGGTATGCCATGTCTTTATACATGTGTTTTACATTTTCCTTCATTTTATTATGTTTCTTTATCACTTCTTATCATACATGCTTAATATAATGCTTTGATTTTGTTATCATGTTGATTTTGGGATTAGATTTTGCTAAGTACTCAAAATTATAAATGCTCAACATAAATAGCCTTAATCAAATGCATTACATTTTCCTAAGGGATTATATTATGTTTTATCAATATAATCAAATGCATCATATTAATCATCCTTATCTTTATAGTACTCAACACATACCCTTCATTAGAAGATAATTTTTTTTCCTTGCTTATTGAGAAAATATATTGTTGGTTAGTGTGCCAAAATCACCGCATCAAATTACTTCTCTCTTGTCAAATTGACTATGTGATGCCATCCCACATTAAATTTGCAAGGAGCATACAATCCTTATTAAGATATAAAGAAGCATTACATAAATTTTATATGGTGTATTGCTTGCATGTGTCATGGGGGTCACATTGGTTCTAACTCAAGTTCCTTATGTTTCATGATTCTATCTACATCAACTTTACATATTATCATGCTTGCATATGTTGTGTCACACTGGCTCCAACTCCATGATGCATCAAATATCACATCATATTACAAGTTTCATTATGATTGTCATAACCTTGTTAAGATAGGCTTTAACTTCATTAGGTCTTTCAAAATTGTCTTAGGACAGTCATAACTTAATTGGGACTATCATAAATTCATTATGATAGTCCTAATAAATCTATGAAAATCATAGGTTCATTGGGAGTATCATAAGTCCATTAGGACAATCCTAATGAATGTAGGGTAGATTATATGCATATTTATGGTAGGTCTATTTAAAATTTCACATAGTGGACTTTGTTGTGATAAAAATTACATTCACTATCTTTTGTTGTGTTTCACTAAAAAGTCAAAATGACATGATGCAGTTCCCTTAGTGGTGGTAAATGGACCATATTATTAGGTGTACAATTTGATATGACATATTTAATATGACCATGCAATTTTATTCAACTTTGTGTGGTAAGTATGACCTACACTCTGATACTAATGTAATAACTTTGTACTCATGTGTGGGTGTGTAAATGTTTTCAAGACCCATTTAGGTATAGTGATGAGTCTCTATATGAGTATAGGTGGGTTTTTATAATCTTAACATAGCAATTTTAGTGATAATAAATTCCCCCTTCAATTGGTTGTATACAAAGTGTGAAAAAATTAGAGATGAAAATTAGTCTATGAAAACTACATGAAATCTAAAATTGAAAGCATGCAAGAACATAGATCATAAAAAGTAATTCAAAAAGAATCATTGATAGTGCCATGTAACAATGAATATATATTGTTCATGATAACTATGAAAATCATATAGAAAATAGATAATCATCAAGATATAGAAGGTTGCTCCTAATAAGGGTAAACAAGTATGATATAATGTGTAGGTATATAGGAGATGAGCATCAAGGTACATATTTTTTCCCTTAGTATAGGAAAATGAAAAGAAAATATGGCCCTAGAGGTGAAATAGAAATCAACTAAGTACATATAGTTGGGTAAGGAATAGTCCAAGAGCATAACATAATGTGATAAGCAACATGTGATGGTTCCAAATTTCATATGGCATAGGGAGAACTTATTGCCCCTCTTTAACTTAAAGTTTTTCATTTTCTTGTTGCTGAATTTTTACACATATACAATAAATATTGGGTAGATTATATGCAAATATATTCCCCTTAATTCACTTTGAATGGACTCTTATCTTGCAAGATTGATGTATCCATGTCAACATTCACATTTTTTGAAAAAGATGAATCATTTGCAATAACTATATTATTATTTTTCTTTATTTTATTCTTGATATTTTTAAGGTTTTGGTCTAAGATAGGGTTATCATGTGCTTCTATTTATTTAGTCTCAGTTGTATATTTCATATTTAGGTTCTAGCCAAGTTGATAAGTAATAATAACACCTAGCTCTTGGGAATGACTAGTTGATAGTTAGACCTTTCACTGTCACATTTCAACTTTACTTATGTAGAAAATCAAATCATATTTATAACATTTTATTTTTACTGCCATGCTTTGAAAATTCCATTTTGTTAGTGCCCTTATCCTACTATATAATATTCAACAAACTGTAAGTTTAAATGGTATCCTATATGAAATTTACAAATCAAAACATAATCTTCAGCAACTAAGTCATTTAAGTTTCCATTTAAAAAAACTAGTTAGAATTTGTAAACCTTGGATTGAATGTCTTATTGGCATTCATAGAAGAAATTTCATTAAATTCAAACAAAATCATGTCAAGACTTATACAAATTGAATCATATTACTCAAAAATAGTAGAGGGAGGAAATGATATAAGAAACCAAATTTATCCAATTCTAATAATCTACATCTTCTCTCTGAGAGAAAAATAATAGTTCATGGAGTGAAAAGGGAAAATCAATCATCAGAGAGTAAGTTGGCAAAAAAAAAGTAGAATATTGTAACACAATAATTAATGGAGACACTGGGATGTAATGTGTTGTGTAAGAGCCTACAATCCATGCCATATCTCACAATACTGAGGTGAAGCGATGGTGATTGACCGAGGTAGAGTTGACACCACCTATTGAAACGGTAAGGCATTCCTCATAATTTCGTAGCACTATTGTTGAAATGACAAGGCATTTCCTCATAATGTTGTGATGCCACTATTGAAACAAGGAGGCATTCCTCATAATGTCATTAGCACCACTATTGAAATGGCAAGGTATTCCTCACAATGTCATGGTGTCACCATTGAAATGGAAAGTCATTCCTAATAATGTCCAACCAACTCAAACTTCCTATTTCACATGCTAGAACATTTTGGGCTGCATTGCACCAATGATTTCTCTTAAGAGACCAAAGTGCGAAAGGGTAGAAAAATTTGATGAGTATTTACTCAGAAAACCTGGCACTTAGAAATTTTTTATCTAAAGGTACATGGTCACTTAGGGTCCCTCTACAACAACCTCTCTTAGTTTTTCATACCTCCAATCCATTTTCCCATGGTGATAAGTTTTCAGTTGATGGAAAAAGCGTTAGATGCATGCAGTGTAAAGTTGCAAGGTGTTGTAATTTTTGTTTTGTTCAACAATGCAACCAAATCAACAGTTCCAACATGTCTGAGTGGGTAGGTTTATGTTGGGAAAGGTCATATTTCACACCCCAACATGCTGAAATGTTTCGGGCTACATTGCACAAACAATTTCTCTTAAGAGACTAAATTGTGAATGGGAAACAAACTTTGATGAGATGTTACTCAGAAATTGTGGAACTTAGAAATATTTTATCTAAAGTCACATGATCATGTAGGGTCCCTCTACAATAACCTCTCTCAATTTTTCATACCTCCAATCCATTTGTCTGTGGTGACAAGTTTTAAGTTGATGGAAAAAGAGTCAAATGCATGTAGTGTAAAGTTGTAAGGTGGTGTAATTTTTATTCTATTCATTGTGCAGCCAAACCAATAGTTCCAACACATCTAGGTGGGTATTTTTATGCTAGGTAAGGTCTTGTTTTGTACCGTAGCATGACAAAACTTTTAGGGCTATATTGCACTATCAATTTCTCTTAAGAGACCAAAGTCTGAAAAGGTAGAAAGATTTAGCAAGCTGTTACTTGGAAATAATGGCACTTAGAAACATTTCATTTGAAGTTATAAGATCATGTAGGGTTCCTCTACATTAACCTCTCAATTTTTCATACCTCCAATTCATTTTCCTATGGTGATAAGTTTTCAGTTGATGGAAAAAGTGTCAAATGCATGTAACATAAAGTTGCAAAGTGGTGTAATTTTCATTTTTTTCATCGTGTGACCAAACTAATAGTTCCAACACATATGAGTGAGTAGGTTTATCTAGTTAAAGTACTATTTTTCACCCTAGCATGTTAGAACCTTTTGGGCTACATTGCACTAGTGATTTCTCTTAAGAGACCTAAGTACGAAAGGGTAGAAAAATTTGACGAGATGTTACTTGAAAACCATGAAACTTAGAAACATTCTATCTAAAGGTACAAGATCACATAGGGTCTCTCTACAATAACCTCTCTTTATTTTTCATATCTCCAATCCATTTTCCCATGGTGACAAGTTTTCAGTTGATGGAAAAAGCGTTAGATGCATGCAATGTAAAGATGCAAGGTGGTGTAATTTTTGTTTTTTTCATCATGCAACCAAACTAATAGTTCCAACACATTTGAGTGGGTAGTTTTATACTGGGAAAGGTTTTGTTTCGCACCCCAGCATGTCAGAACATTCTAGGCTACATTGCATTGACGATTTCTCCTAAGAGACCAAAGTGTAAAAGGGTAGCAAACTTTGATGAGTTGTTACTCAAAATACATGGCACTTAGAAACATTCTATCTAAAGGTACAGGGTCATGTATGGTCCCTTTACAATAACCTCTTTTAGTTTTTCGCATCTCCAATCCATTTTCTTGTGGTGAAAAGTTTTTAGTTGATGAAAAAAGTATCAGATGCATTTTATTGGATGTTGTGGATATGGTTGCTGGTATGTGGTTGTCATTGATGTCAACACTATTAGCATTGGTGCATTGAAGAATGTATATGTCGAGGATATTGAGAAAATTGTAAAAGAAATTATTTCTGGTTCCCAGTGGAACTGTGCAAGTCAAGAAGGCATTGTGTTATGTACATTCAAGATTAGTTGATGTGGATTTAAGGGTTTATTGTTGAATTCTTCTAGATCATCTACCCGAAGTTTTAGAGGTTTGCGTGAAGTTTTGAGTATGTTGTGGACTAACAGTATGTTGTTGGTCTCTGTTAGTGTTCCTGAATGAAGTTTTTGTAATTCTTGTTCCCTTAGTTGTTGTGGATGCTTCTCTGTTGTTTCTTGGTGTTCTATGGTGTCTCTAGATCATTCTATATCTTTGTGGTGTGTCCACATTATTCAGAGAGTTCATGGTTGAAGATCTTTCTGCGCATGTTCGGTTTCTCTCATTTCTAGCTGACATGTTGGTGGTAGCATGTTGTGGATCTTTGAGGTGCAATCAATTAAATTATTTTTGTGTTGGAGATATCAATTTGGGTCTCCACTATGTTGTGGCCGACCTTGGTGGATTCGCATTAAAAGTTTATTTGTAAATTTGGGCCGACGCTACAAATATATTTTATTTTTCTCTGGCCGACGAGATGGTGATGAAATCTCTTGTAGTGGATATATAAGAGCATTTATGTGATCGATGGAGTGTGTGCTTCGTGTGCTCCTATGTGTGTAAGTGCGAAAATCATTTGATTGTTGAGCAGAGTGTGAAGAAGAAGGTGCAAAGTGTGAAGAAGTGTTGAGCTTAATTGGAACTGTAATCAGGCTTGTGAAGAAGCTATTCTCTTAGTTCAAAAATCTTGGATGGTTTTAATCCAAACCCTATTGTTGGACAGTGAGTCCTCTTTTGTAATTGAGCAGTGAGCTCTTGGCAGTGTGCCTGAATGCATATGCATTCCCCTTATTATTTCTTTTATACTTCTAGCAGAGTATAATCTTATGGGCTAACATCCACCATGGTTTTTCCCCAACAAGGTTTCCACACAAAAAATCTGTGTTATTTGTCTCTTTGATGTGTTGATTGTTTATGTTTAATTTCTTATTCATTAGATCTGAGATTAAGTTAAGGTTAAGAAAGAAAGTTTTAATTTCTGATACAACTGATTCACCCCCCTTCTCAGTTGTGTGTCCTTGTTTTGCCAACACATGCAATGTAAAGGTTTAAGGTGGTGTAATTTTCATTCTATTTGTCATGCGACAAAACCAATAGTTTCAACCTGTCCCTAGGTGGGTATTTTTATGCTAGGAAATGTATGGTTTCACACCCTAGCATGCTAGAACATTCCAAACTACATTGCACTGATGATTTCTCTTAAGAGACCAAAGTATAAAAGGGAAGGAAACTTTGACGAGTTGTTACTAAAAAATTGTGGCTATTAGAAACATTGCATCTAAAGTTATAAGGTCATGTGGGGTCTCTCTACAATAACCTCCATCATATTTTCATATATCCAATTCATTCCACTATGGCAACAATGTTTCAAATGTTCCAAAAAGTGGCATTTACATTTAGTAAAAAGTTGTCAAGAGGCATTGCTTACATTCTTCATCTCCTTAGGGTAAACCGACATTTCAAACATGTTGGGGTGGCTACATAATAAGTCCACTTTATGATTTTTTGTCAATGTAGGTGTCTTTATAATCTTATGACTAAAGAATCTACACCAAAGAACTAGTCTCCTCTGTTGCTTGAACTCAATGTAGTCATAAATGTTTTGGTCAATATAGGAAAACATTTTTTTGAGACGAAGAAAAGTGTGGGCATGAAGAATATGTCTATAAATTTTTAGTGATCAACCAACTAGAGTATGGGTACTTAAATATACTTGAATAAAATTATTGGAAACGTAGTGTAAATTTTTTATACTTTGTCTTGAATAAAACTTGATTCCATAACTATATGCCAAAAATATGTCATCCAAGACCACAAACACATACTGGTGTAAGAAAGATAATAATTAACCAACAAATATAGGTGAAATGAATGTGAAATAAGTTATGAACAATGTAATACACTTGGATTTTAAATATTTGAAATAAACCCTCTAAAAATATCTAATGAAGATTGGATTTATAATGCAAATATGGACACCATCAATAAAAAATATATGTATTAACCAAATAGCCATATGGGATGCATCAATGTATGTCGATATAAGTATAACATATATACAAAATAGTGATATAGTCTTACAAGAATTTCATATAGGCATACAATGTCACATATATGAAATAAAAAATATATGTCCAAAAATTCCAAATAGGCATACAACAAAGAACACTAATAAATAGTCATTCCCCTCTAGGTGAAGAAAATAGATCATGGACAACCTTTGATCATCACGGGGGTAGAGATGCATATTAAAGTGGTCTACTTTGAACTTGAGGGTTGGACCTCCTATTTAATTCTTGATGGAGTTGTACCTATTACAATAAAAAGTATAGACATTAATATATAGAAATTACATTATATAAAATGAAATATTTAACATAATAATCACTTACTGCCTCCAAGTGATCACTCTCCTCATTCACAATAGTAGTATTCTCATGCTATGGTATTGCAAAGCCCTATAACAACCATCCAAAATAGAAATTAAACTACAAATCAATAATCATTTGATTTTTCAATAATAAATAGCTAAACCAATGAAAGTAATTTGAAATTTACTAATCTGCCTCATACCCCCATCAAAGGTATCATTCTCTCTATTGTAGTAGAGACACTATGCTCCATTTCCCTATCAATATTGAGAGGAGTCTCTACTTGCATCATCTAAAAATAGAACAACATTATTCAATTACGAAAACTAGAAGAGTGATGTAGGTCATGGTTTATAATGTATGATATAGTTAACAAAATTTTGAGTACTTATTGAAGTATATATTGCTTCATAGTTTAATATGTGGTTGTTGCAACATTGTGTTCCTTAGGATATGTTAATGCATCCAATTCTATTTCAAATCTTATTTTATGATCAAAACCCTTCATGAAGAACATGGTAAACAAAAGGTTGATAGAAGAGAACAATATTACGTAGAGAACCAATAAGATAAAACACAATGCACAAGAGCCTTATTGGGCAGTTTCTAGGTTGGTAGGAAGAAGTTGACAGAGGAAGAGGTTTTTATAAGGGTATCTTGCACAATAAGGGGTCTCATGAATGACAGGGCAACCTGATTGTAATAATAGAAGGAAAAATGATAGAGCAATGTGATAGTTAGGATCTAACTAAGGAGAAAGGATATAATATCTTATCCTCTTGGCTGTGGACATAGTATTCTCATATCTATAGTGTTGAAAAATGTACTTTACATTTTCACACTATGTTTGCATCCCCTATGAACTGATACTAAACTGAACTGAATTGAATTGAATTGAACTGAACTAAACTCCACTCATGTAAATATCAATTCCTAACTTCTAGGATCTTTACATGCATTACTGAAGTGTTATCTTTCTCCAAACAATTTAACTAAAATCAAGGTGTGTTCCACCTTCCATGTGGGCACCCCATGTGCTCCTATTTTGTAGAAGCTCTTCTTGGGTGTCCCCACATGTTCCTATCATTTAGGAATAATTACAAATGTCAATTTACATGTTCATTTCATTCGAATTTAATCTCTTTCTAATCCTAGTGTTGGGGAAAACTTTCCAAGGACTTAGGAGATACTTGAAATATGTTTAGGATTGCAATTAAATGGAATCCTATTCCCAACATTAAGACATTTGGAGACATTGTTGTAGGTGAGAAGGTGGTGTTTATGGTGGGAGCCAAGTTCATGGTTTAGTCGTGCAAAGATGTCAAAGATGGGGGATGTGAAGGAGGAGGTGTGTTCCTTAGGATATTTTAATGCATCCAATTCTATTTCAAATATTATTTTATGATCAAAACCCTTCATGAAGAACATGGTAAAAAAAAGGTTGATAGAAGAGAACAATATTACGTAGAGAACCAATAAGATAAAACACAATGCACAAGAGCCTTATTGGGTAGTTTCTAGGTTGGTAGGAAGAAGTTGACAGAGGAAGAGGTTTTTATAAGGGTATCTTGCACAATAAGGGGTCTCATGAATGACAAGGCAACCTGATTGTAATAATAGAAGGAAAAATGATAGAGCAATGTGATAGTTAGGATCTAACTAAGGAGAAAGGATATAATATCTTATCGTCTTGGCTGTGGACATAGTATCCTCATATCTATAGTGTTGAAAAATGTACTCCTTTACATTTTCACACTATGTTTGCATCCCCTATGAATTGGACTTAATTAAGCTTCTAGTTTCTTGAATTATGCATTCCTAAGCCTTATTATTCCTATTTTTTGAAAGGGAAACTGACTTTAAAAATTGCTAATGTTAATTTAAACACCCTGGAAATTGTGTCCTAGATGTGGGTCCCATGACCTATTCACCCAAGGGAAAATGGGTCCTCCTTAAGTACCAAGATCCAATTTTTAATATGTTTTTGGTGGCATTTTAATAATTCAAATTCAAGTTTCAAATGTTGGCTTATGGAATCTAATTTTTCAATAAATTAGATAAACACGTACAAATATAAGGTTGTTTTATCAATTCAAACCTAGCACAAAAGAACACACTTCATGCAAGTATTGATAAAGAAAATATTATTGTCAAGAGCATTGAAGAGAAATTTTTTCAATCATCTACAACTTAATTAAAGATCATATAATCATGTCAAGATTCATGTGTGTTCATATTATGTTTTGGAGTTAGCATTGTGAGTAGGTTTCAAGCATTCAAGAAAGAATTCAAGCATCAAATCAAGCAATCATTCAAGTCAATTCATGCAAGATCCAATTCTTAGAGAGATGTGTTAGACTTCAGTCCTCTAAGGGAAACCATTAAGTGTTTGGTGAGTTGTGATATAACATTATTCATTCATCAAATTCCTTTCATTTTGCCATTATTTCATTATCAAGGTTTAATTAACAAACCACATTTTGACCAAGGAAAACCTCTATTCACCCAAAAACAAAAATTTTCCCCTCTTTGTGTGTGCAGATTTGTAGGTGAAGAAGGATTGAAATTGGATCAAAAGAGAAATTTTATAAAGTTGTCAAAGTTGTCAATCCATAGAAACTTACCTACAAAATTTATTTTTGACTTTACGATAGAGGAATCTAGAGAAATCATGAGCTAAGATCTAGGATCAAAGGATAGTGAAATCAAAATTTCGACCCATGTACAAAGACCCATTCACCCTAGGGTGAATCTATCCTTGTAGGACACTCATAACCCATTTTTGGATCCTAGTACACATTAGTTTTCCCTTCTTAGATCTTCCTGAAAGTTTTTTTTTTTTCTGCTATCCTTAATCTTTGCATTTCATGTTTTACATCATATAATTGAGTTCATTAAGTTTTTTTTTCTCCCAAAAGTGCATTTTAGTCATTTATGTCATTACAAAATAGAAAATCCCCAACCCCATAGAGTTGACTCACCTCAAGGTTGAAAGACAATTCCATCCTTGGGAGATATATTTTTCTAATGAAACTAGGAAAAGTGAGGGTGTCCTATGTCATCATTTCATCCACCCCTTACCATATTTCTTCTGATGTTTCAATATCAGTAAGAGTCTTCATGAGTATCAATTCAATTTCAAGGTAAAGGAGAGTCACAAGATGAAAGTCCTAGGGACAATCATATCACGCAAGCAAGGGACAATATCATGATTACATAAAGAAGTCATGCAAACATTTGTTGATGTGAAGTGTGAATAATTTTTGAAATGGGGATAAGATTTATGGAAATAATGTAAAGCATGATAGTGAGATGCATGAAAAGAAGCAACAATGAGCATTGTCAACTAGGAACAAAATGATGTAGTGATAGTAAGTAATGTGGGGATTGTGGTCCTAAGATCTTGATAACAACTCACACCTATAAAGACACTCCATGATTTTCATAAAACCTCAACATTCTATTCATATTCATGGGTGAATCACAAAGAAGAGATAGCTAAGAAATGGAGTGAGATATCTTCATTATAGTGGACAGTGTAATATTCACATAGGAAGAGTAATGACGACAAGGAGAAATGATGAATAAATGAAAAAAATGAACAATAAAGGATATATCATAAATAAAGAACTATAATAGGATAGTTACACAAGATTGAATATGATATTCTAAAGTCAGAAGATGTACACTGATAGTCACATGTATTTCAATACCAAATAATGCTTGAAGGGATAATTGTGGAAGATGATTTTTTATGAGATACTTTATATGTTGTCAACCAAGATACCTAAAGGTAAAGAGTGGATAAAATTCATGAATGTGGTAGTAATCACATGAAATACAATGCTACAAGATAGTCTCATAGGAGAAGCAACAAATTTAGTACAATGGTATAAGAGGACCATGCATATTTTATTATTAAAGGATAGTTTAGAGTGGCAATGACCTTTTAATGATCATATTCATAGAGGATAGTCCTTGTGAAGGGATAGAAAGAGGGAATACATTTCTAAATGATAAGTGGATAGTACCTTGTCTATGGAGTAGATACCATTGAAGATAATTGATAGAATATGACAATATGCAATCAAGAAAGAGAGCAGTCCTCTAAGGTGTCAAGCACTTCAAAGGTATAAATGAATTTCTACAGCCATAATGTATGAAAACAATAATATATTCATTATGATAAGTATATTCAACATAGGAAAAGGGTAGTAATAAGATCAATATCCTGAGCAACATTCATTAGCCCAATAGTGAACAAAGAGATGGTATGCTACAAGCTAGTGATTCCACTAGCCTATATTTTTGGAGGTCAAAAATATGAACAAATGAAATTAATAGATTATGAAGTGCATAACAACCTGAAATAAAATTAATTAAAAATTACAAAGCATACTTAAAAAATTTCTAGAATCTTCAAGTCATTAAACATTATTCTATTATGAAATACAATTTTTTTTATTTTAAAATTATAAGTAGTTTGTACTATCGAAGTGAAACTTTGATGACCACCTCCACTGGCATGTGTTGTTGTCAAAGCTCCAAGATTAACCTATTCAACATCAAAAATAAGATATAAGAATACCATTCATATAAAATTTAGCTATTCACATGTAATATTTATATTTCTTTACTAGTTACATACCTTCATAGTACATGTGGTCATGTAATAGGGAGGTGGAGGACTGTTGAAAATAGAGTGAATGCTATGACCTTGAAATTTGATTATAATAATTCAACTAATTTAGTTAATCTTGCATTTCAGAAATGAAATTTAATAAATTTAATTTAATGAACTTGCTAATATTTACCTGACTATCAAGGCCGAATGCCTCATTAAGGAGGGCATTTTTCATCACCATCTGATCAATTACATATGTACCTTGGGCACCTACATCCCGACTATGCATGGGGCCATAAACAAAGAGAAAACCACAAGATCGACAATAATGAGGTGGAACTTTACTCCTTGAAGACTCAATCGAATCACCCTATGCTAGAGGACTAGTATGTTGTATGAGGCTCTAGGTAAGGTAACTAATCAACTAAATGCATTGACCTCAACACTCTCCTTCACAATGGAAGGGATAGTCACATGCTCATATGTTTGTCTAGCAAGTGCTCATCTCACTGACCACTGTGCATTGATACGTTCCCCCACTTTGTCTTGTGCGGAGCCCCCACCTCTACCTTGGAAGTCCCACATGTCAAAATAGTTTGGGGTTTTATCCAGGACAAAATCGTAGTAGAATTTCCTCAAAAAATATTGTGGCACCTCATTGTTGTTGCATGGAGGATGGTCAAAAACCATCCACCACCTCCTCCAAAAATTGTTCTTTATCCCTTGGTGGTTGCACCAATGGATAGGGAACCTCTTTCTTGAAGGATGTAAAGTTTGATTCTTTCTAGGGTTTATGAATAGTGCACACAAGTCAAATTTTGTAATGTTTTCATCTTTAACTTATTTACAGGATAATTTATCTACATAAAATTCTTTAAACTCTCATCTCTTCTTTGACCAACTACTTATTTGCTTGCTAATTGAATCTACATGTGATATTACCAATTCAAGTGATGAGAAAGCATTGTTATATGCGAGGTTGAGCTTGCATGATCTTTCAACCTTGCAACTAACTCCTCAATTTATTTTTTCCTATTTTCAATTTGCCCCATTAAATTTTCTTGAGTTCTTGGAGGATGAGGAATTTTTAGAGGTGTTTGTTGGGGTTGTTCTTCAACAAGAATTTGGGCATGAGGTGAATTAGGATTTTGAGGAGGAATTCGAGGAGGGTTTGGAGTTGCATTATTATTTCCTAAAAATTAAATAAATTTACAACAAAAAACATATTAAATCTACCTATTTGATGCCAAATTTATGCAAAAAATAGAAATTATTTCTTCAACCTCCCCGATGTCATGATGACATTTTCATGAAGATTCAGTGAAGAATTCAAGTGGTCTTGACCTTCCAAAAGTGTGAATGTGTTATGTGGGGGTTCAAGCCATAGAGGAGAATAGATGTTGCAAAAAAATATAATGATCTTTTATTTTTTCTTAAATAAGATATAACGCGCTCGTGTTGTAATGTGAGTGTGTTATAGCTTGGGAGTGACCAAGCCTGAGTCTCGGTCACTCCAAGCCATAACATGAGCACATTATAATGTGCTTGTGTTATGGATTTAAAAACAAATTCAAAGGGATGGCCACTTTTTGGCCCCCCATCTTTGTGCACCCACCCATTCATAAATTATTATAAACTAAAAAATATATTTAAATATACTATTGAATAATGTTAATAAGCATTATTATTTATAATCCTAATAACTAAATACTACATTAAATAAATAAAAAAAATACATAAATATATTATATGTTAAATTTTGATGAAATAATTCTACCCATTGTAGAGTGAGTTTATCCCAACGGTCTACCTTACCTCTGAGCTTCACCTTGGTGACTACAGTTCAATCAAGCAATTCCTCTTCTGCCATAACCATTTCACCATCCATTTATCTCCCACTCATATAACTTAAATTTATATATTGGTATCAATACATACCTCCAATTTTGGACACATTTTAAAATGATGAGGAAATCATAGAAACAATGGAAATCCATGAACTAATCAAGATTTGACATTTGATTAAATAATACGAAATACTTTTGGAATAGTTAAAATCCCTTAGTCATAAAAATAAAATAAAAAAAATCTGAAGTCCCCTAGTGGAAATATTGATGAGATGCTATTAGATAATGAAAAAGTAAGAAAAAAAGACATATCTTCTAGTGAAAACCTCTCTAAGGCATTAGGAGATTAGGAAGTTGAGCTACACTCAATAGTACTACATTATCAAGAAAGATCCATAATAATTGTTGAGGAAACAAAATAAATCAATCTAGGCATCGGTGAAGACCCTAAGATAAAATTCATAGCCATGCCTCTCATAAATGAAGAAAAAAAATGGCAACTTTCCTCCTAAAAACATACAAAAAATTACATCATCTTATGTTGATATCCCAAGTCTCAATCCATCATTATTTTTACATCACTTGGTTGTATATTTGGATGCTAAATGAGTCAAGAAAAAACTCAAAAAAATGCATCCATAAATTTCTTTATTGATAAAGAAAGAATTACAAAAGCTCATGGAAGTAGCCTTCATGTATCTTATGGATGCAATATTGTGACAGTTTCTAAAACAACTGGGGGTATTTGTGTTTGTACCAATTTTAGAGACTTAAACAAATCATGTCCAAAGGATGATTTTATTCTTCCCAATATAGACATCATCTTGATCTTATTATGGGACATGATATTTAATCACTCATGGATAGATTTTACGGATACAACTAAATCAAAATAGCCACAAGATAACCATAAATTTTTTATCACTCCTTAGGGAATATTTTGCTATCAAGTGATGCATTTTGGGCTTAAGAATACAAGATCAACTTACCGAAGATACATGATTAAAATATTTCATGATCTTCTTCATGTTATCAAAGAAGAATATATCAATGATTCTTTGGGTAAATCCAAGACAAGGAATGGAAACATCCATGTACTTGAACAAATCTTTGATAACCTAGTCAAATATCAAGTACACCTTAATTCCAAGAAATGTTTCTTTGGGGAAACTTCAAGAAAAAATCTTGGGCTTCATTGTGACACAGAGGCATTGAGGTAGATCCAACAAAATCCAAAGATATCCTTGAAATTTATCAACCCAATACTTTAAAGTAGCTTCATAGTCTTCAAGGAAAGCTTCTAACCATATGATGCTTCATTTCACAACTTACAGATAAATTCCAACCATTCTCACATCTCCTTTGCAAAAATGTGATATTTCATTGGGATACTAATTTTCAATAGGAATTTAATCAACTCAAGGAATACATTGCATCACTTCTTGAACTCATGCCAACCATCCCACACAAGTCCCTATTGTTTTATATTCTTCCACATTAGTAGAATTTGGGACACTCTTATCACAACATGATGATAGTAGAAAAGAAAGATCTATATACTATATTAGTTTTACCTTAGTGGGATATGCGATAAATTACACACCCATGAAATGATCATGTCTATTAGTTTCATTTATTTCCCAAAAAATCAAACATTACATGCTCAATAGAAAAATAAAGCTCATCTTAAAGGTATACCCACTTAAACACTAGTTGTCTAAAGCAACTCTTATTAAAAAAATGACAAAATGGGTCATGCTCCTAAATGAATTTGACATTGAGTATTATATCACAAGACAATCAAATGTTAGGTGATAGTAGATCAGCTAGATAAAGTACCATTGGTGGTAGATCACCCCCTTATCTCATAATTTATAGATGAAGCAATATTTTCTACCATCAAACAAACATAATGAAAATTATACTTTGATGGCTCCCACATTAAACATGGATTAGGAGCAAGAGTCATGTTTGTCACATTTCAAGGTGATTTAATTCCTAAAGAAAATAGGCTAGATTTTCAATTCACCAAAAATAGAACCAATTATGAATCCTTGATCATAGAACTTAGAATGACTATTCAATGAAAAATCATAGATCTGCAAGTTTATGGATATCCTCAACTTGTTATCAAGAAAGTAAATCATAGATATTAGACAAAATATGACAAGATCCTCCCATATAAAAGAATTCTTGACAAGTACAAGAAGTATTTCTTCTAAATATAGTTTGAATAGGTCCCTCATCTAAACAACAAAGCACTAGATGCTATGGCTACCATCAGATCACTATTAGACATGCATCATAATTATTAAAAATGTGAATTATTAGTGACACAAGTATTGATCCCAACCTATGATATTCTTGATACATGTAGACAATGAAATATGTCCTAATTATTAAAAGACCTTATTGAGGAACAAACCATTTCAATTGATAATTCACAAGGTAAAAAAAATGTTGATCATACAATATTCAAGACCCCTTTTCAAGATCATGATAAAGGGAAAGCCTCTAGTTCAGGGAATAACAACAATGCCAACTATGTAGTCGTCAAACATGATTACAACACCATCATTCTTAATGTGATGCCATTTGATGATTACATTGCCACTATAACCATAAACAAACCAAAATCAGATTGTGATGTCACCACCTGCAGAACCAAGATAACTATTCTAGGTCCATGTACAAATCCTCAACCAAAGGGTCAATATAACCTTCTAGAGCAACTAGGGAAAACTCTCGTGCAAATTTCTATCTTGGAACTCCTTCGCATTTCACCACAACATAGAGAAATCCTTGATAAATCCCTACAAGAAGCCTTCATTCTCATAAACCTATATTTCAATGAATTTTAGGCCATGGTTGGATACCTCGCTATCCCACACCACATCACCTTCTCTAAACAAGAATTTTCAGCACCAAAAAACCATAACAGTCATCTACATATAGAAGTATGTGTTAATACACACAAGATCAGATGAGTCCTAGTAGACAGTGGAGTAGGCCTGAATATTTGCTCACTAAAATTAGTGAAAGCATTGGGGTACTCTGAGAATTGCATTGACCAAATCAAGAAAATCATAATAAAATATTATGACGATGTTGAACAATCTTCTGAAGGCATAATTTCACTCCCAGTGAGAGTTGGCCCAACAACACAGGACATAGTATTTCATGTCTTGGTTTTGGATTTACATTACAATATCCTCCTTAGCCGCCCATGGATTCTTGCCATGAGGGCTATTCCATCCACCTAACATCAATGCCTCAAGTTCCCACATAATGGCACTAAAATCACTATTCTTGGTGACCTTGATCCTTTCCAATATTGTTCCAACCTCAAAGGAACTTTTGAACATCAAGTTCCTATCAATTGAGAGGCCTCATCTTCCACTTCATCCACCACCCCATCCCACTACATTTATCTATTTTCCCTTTTCAAATCATCCAACTCATTCAATACACCTTTCACGCCTAAAATCTAGATCCAAGACAAAGGTTGCAGAGAATATGATATGAAGAGTCTATTTTTCATTGGAAAGTTACCTAAGTCACCAATGTCATATGGAAAACCGCATCCTATGCAGCCCAAAATTTTCATCCAAAATCCTCCTACCACCTTCACTAAATGGGAGGAGCTTGCTAAAGAATCTCTAGATGACCGCATTCTTATATGGTTGTACAAAGAGGAGGACATTGAAACTAAGAAATTTCTAATTGAACATTATCCAAAAGGGTTCCAAATAATGGAATGACATGGATATGATGGATGCAACAGTCTTGGTCTAAACAAGCAGGGAATGTTAGAACCTCTACAACCTCCTAAGCTAATAATTCATCAAGGGCTAGTATTTATTCCAATAAAAGTGACTATCCAAGGTATCAGGTCACCCTCGAGTGAGCTTGCTAGTGCTTCAGATGAGAGCGAGACACATGAAGACCCCTTGGGATTATGATGTTGATTCCAATGAATATGAATGGGATTCCCTATCTTCCACCACTTTCACGGACCTTGATAAAATATTTGGGGAATTTGACCAAATGATTACCCTTGATTCTTCATGAAATCCATCGAGTACCCATCTAAAAATGTCTTTGACTAAGGAAGAATGGCTCCAACACTATTTTTGGAAATCCATTGATCTAGCCTCCTGGGAGCCTGATGAATCTGGTTCCATCTTTACCCTATCTCCCTACACCATGACCCTTGACAATACCAATGGTGGCTTACCTCTTGTCTACCCTCAACTTATAGATTGGGACCAACAAGGACCACCAAGTTTAGACACTTTCGAGAACAACAAAGCCATTGCTGAGTTTGTGGGACTTTGTGACAGAATACTGAGTGGGGATCATAAAGTTGGATTTTCCATAGAACTTAATTATGCTACATAATTTGGTGAGGCCATCATGTCCTCTCATCACAAAAGTGAAAATGAAAAAATTAAAAATAAAAAATAAAATAGGTCTTCAAGTGAAAACTGAAAGGTGCCTATTGACTATGAAAAAGTAAAAATAAAGGACGTATACGAGGTGAAAACCCCTCAGAGGTTCCCGAGGATGGAGGACATGACTGTCTACCAATAGACTAAGAGAGATTATCCTTGCTTATAGAAGAAACATAGGACATCTGTCAACATTGGAACATTAGATAACTCCAGAATAATACAGTTAGCAGCATCCTTGACGACCAAAGAAAAGCTTGAGTTCATAACATTCTTCTTAGAAAGATAAGTTAACTTTTCATGTTCATATGCCAATATGCCTGGATTGGATCCTAAATTGGTTCTACATCACTTACCATTGCTACCAAATTCCAAGCCATTCAAGCAAAAGTTAAGAAAAATGCGCCCCCAGATTGCACTCCTTGTCAAGGTAGAACTCAAGAAGCTCTTGGATGTCATATTCATTCACCCAATTGATTACACATAATGGATATAAAATCTAGTTCATGTCACAAAACCAAATGATCAAATCAAAGTTCGTACAAATTTATAAGAGCTCAATAAAGCTTGTTCCAAAGATGATTTCCTCTGCCAAATATTGACATCATAGTAGATCTAACTGTTGGACATAAAATGCTATCACTAATGGATGGATTTTCAGGTTACAACCAGATCAAAATCACCACTGAAGATCAACCAAAGACAACTTTCACATGCGCTTGGGGAAATTTCTATTGGAATGTCATCTCATTTGGACTAAAAAATGCCAGAGCCACCTATCAAAGAGCCATGACTACAATTTTTCATGACTATATGCATGTCCTTATGGAATATTATGTTGATGATATTCTCTCCAAATCTCTAGAACGAAATGGACACATGGCAGCATTGGATAAGATTTTCATCTGACTTGAAAAATATCAACTCAAGCTAAATCCAAAGAAGTGTGTTTTCGGGGTCCAATCAAGCAAACTCCTAGGATATATAGTCTCTTGTAGAGGAATAGAAGTTGATCCTACCAAAGTAAAAGCAATCTTAGACATGCCACTTCCAACAAATATCAATCAGTTAAGGAAATTACAAGGAAGACTACAATCAATCAACAGGTTCATTGCTCAGCTAGCAGACAAGACCTATCCATTCAAACATTTATTAAGGAAAGGAATTCCCTTTAATTGGACTGACAAGTGTCAAGAAGCATTTGACCAAATCAAGAGGTATCTATTGACTCCACTAGTCCTTATGCCACCAATTGATGGAAGACATCTGATACTATATGTGACAACTACTACATCAACACTGGGGGCACTTTTAGCTCAAAATGATAATGATGGCAAGGAAAGGGCAATATACTATATCAAATGCACTTTAGTCAGGTATGAGATAAACTATAGTCTTGTTGAGTGAGCATGTCTAGCAGTGGTATTCAGAGCACAAAAATTGAGACATTATATGCTAAATCATAAAACCAAGTTGATTTCCAAAATTGATCCTTTGAAATATCTACTCAGCAAAGCAACATTAGTAGGTAGGCTAACTAAATGGGTTATGCTACTGAGTGAATATGACATCGAGTATGTCAACTGCAAAGCAATAAAGGGACAAGTAATAGCCGACCAAATTGCACATGCACCATTAAAAGTAGACCATTCATTGGTATCTGAATTCCCAAATGAATCAATCCTTGTCATAGACACACTAACAACATGGAAGCTATACTTTGATAGATCTTATACAAGTCATGGATCAGGTGTCGGTATTTTATTTGTCACACCTCAAGGAGACTCCATTCCTAAGTCATTTAGGATAGAATTCCCATGCAAAAACAACATGGATGAATATGAAGCACTATTGGCAGGACTCCAAATGGCAATAAATTGAAAAATCAAGGACCTTCAAGTCTATGGTGACTCCCAATTAGTGATTAAACAAGTTAATGATGACTATGGTACCAAGGATGAGAAATTGATGTCTGAGGTACAAGCGCATGGTAGACAACTTTAGACTATACTTTGATAATATTTCATTTGAACAAATACCAAGAATCTAGAACAAAGTAGTTGACACAATGGCTACAATTAGATCTCTCTTGACCTTTCCAAAAATGCCTCACAATATGAGTTCTTGGTGGAATAACTGTTGATCCCCGCATTCATTGTCCCCAAAACCAAACTTGTGTGTGAACTTGTTGGTCTTGAATATCCTTGGTATAAAGACATCTACGCCTATTTGCATGACCAAATTATCCCTCCTGACTTGTCCCTCAACCAATGCAAAACCTTTATCTAACAAGGGTCCAAATATACCATCATCGGAGATACCCTTTATTGTCATAGCCTAGATAGTACCCTTCTTCGGTGTCTCAACTCAAATGAAGCACAAACAACCTTACAAGAGGTACACTAGGGTATATGTGGAGCTCACTCTACTGGTCCAAACTTAGCTCAAATGCTCATGAGAATGGGATATTATTGGCCTACGATGGAATGTGATGCTTATAACTTTGTGAAGAAATGTCACCAATGTCAGATTCATGGAGATCTTATACATGCACTAGCTCAGGAATTTCAACCACTTACTTCTTCTTGGCCATTTTCTTAGTGGGGACTCAACCTCATAGGAAAGATTCATCTCACCTCTTCTAATGGACATAAGTTCATCCTTATCGCTACTGAGTATTTTAAAAAATGGTTTGAATCCATCCCATTGACTTACATCACTAGAAAGCAGATAGCCAAGTTCATCTTGAATTATATCATTTGCCGCTATGGTATTCCATAGTCCATCATCATTGATAATGGTCACCCTTTCAAAAACTAGGATGTACATGAGCTTTGTAACAAATTCCATATCCAACATCATTTTTCCACTCCATATTACCCCCAAGGAAATGGCCAAGCCAAGGCATCTAATAAACCATCCTAAAAATCCTAAAGAAGACTGTCAATGACATTGACCATGACTAGCACTTACAATTCAACCCTACTTTATGGGCTTACCATACTAGTGTCCATACTCCAACTAGATCCACTCCATATTCCCTTGTCTATGGATCTGAAGCAATACTTCCTATATTAGAGGTTGAATTACCCTCTTTGTGAGTCTCCATGCAAGGCTTGATTGATCAGAAAGAATATTGTGTATCTCATCTACATGAGATAGAGTTACTAGATGAAAAATGACATAATTCCTTGACACATCTACAAGCATACTAGAATCGCCTTCGACGCAGCTACAACAAAAAGGTTTGACTAAAAAAATTTGAAATTGGTGACTTAGTCCTAAAAGAAAATATGAAGAATCAAGTAGAATAAGAAAAACTTGGAAAGTTTGAACCTAATTGGTTGGGCCCTTATATCATTACAACATCATATGGATTAGGTGATTATCAGCTCTCTACTCCTGAAGGAGAGCCATTTTTTGAACCTATCAATAGCATGCACCTTCACAAGTATTACACTTGATTCTCAGAGTATCCCCTTAAAAAATAAAAAATATAAAAAAATAAAATAATGGTCACCCTGATGAAACCCTAGCAAACAGGCATCTAGGTGACAACAAAAAAAATAAAAAAAATGGAAAAATCAAAAAGAAAAAAAATTGTAAAGAGAAATAATTCATCCAAAAGTGAAAACCACTTTGTTTTCATTTTGGATAAGTACCATGGTGAAAACCTAGCAAATAGGCACCATGTGTAGTCAGTCTATGCTCCTTCATCTACTCTCACTTTATCTGGCCCTTTATCCTTTCTGCTCTTCCCTTCACACACGTCACATGTTCATAATAAAGCCTCGTCATCCTTCTCATGGCCTAAGAACCATCGATATTTAGTATCCTTTTCCTTCATGATCATCCTTTGCATCCATCGATCCCCTCACGTATAATAAAGTGGTCCTATACACGACTAAGGGCATTTCCTTGACCTATGTCTAAGAAATAACACATGGTATTAACTTCAAAAAACTTAAAAATCCAAAAAAAAAATTAAAAAACTTCAAAAATCCAAAAAAAATAAAAAAACATCAAAATCAAAAAAATCAGAAAACATCAAAATCCAAAAAAATCAGAAAACATCAAAATCCAAAAAAGAGAAGAAAACATCAACAGCCCCCCCCCAAAAAAAATAGAGTTTGAGTTTGAGTCAGTTTAGAGTGGTTGAACTACATTGCCTTTGCGCATTGCTACGTAGGAAAGGTCATTTGTTGATGAGCCCCTGAGGCCCCCTAGGTCAAGTCCCTTAGGGTTTGTTGAGTCTGGTCATGTCCTTGGTCTGAAAATAATCATCATTCAAAATGAATCATGAATCAACAAACACGCATAACTAACAAAATATTTTATCAATCGATCATCTTATCATCAATCAATCAAATTGATCATTTGATTACAATGGGGAATTACGTCATTTTCCTAATTTGATCTTATATTTTATCAGGATGTGTCCTTCCTGAGACTATATTTTGTCAATTTGTTCATTCACCTTAAGAAAAATATGTATTTCTTGCAGTTAGGTGCCTTTTCAACACTTATCATTTGATCAAATTTATCAGATGTGACCCTTGCCCTAAATTAGGACGTGTCCTTCCTGTAATTAAGTATCGTCACATTGCTTGGTCATATCCATCCATCTTTTTCAAACAAACGATCAATATTTGTCACAATCAATCTTGTCAACCTAGTCAATCAATCTTTCCTTAATCAGAATGTGTCCTTCCTAAAACCCAGTACAATCAATCAAATCAATTTGTCAACTTTTGTCAACTTTTCAATCAATCTTTGTCAACCTATTGATCAAATCAAATTTTCATCTTTATCAATCAATCTTATCAACTTGGTCAATCAATATTGCCTTCATCGGGATATGTCCTTCCTGAGGCTAGGTGTGGTCAATCAAATCACGTTATCAATCCTTTTCAACCTATCAATCAACTTGGTCATCTTGGTCAACTTAATCAATCATTCAAACAACCTTATCATTATCACTAGAAAACACCATCTTGGAAAATACTTTGTTGATTGGGATTTTTCTTATCTTTTCAATTGGTTTTGGATCATGTTACTAGTCTCCTCGAGGATGTCCTATCAACGGATTTCGAGGGACGATGATGGATCATGGCCTCTTTTCTTTGTTTGTTGTTTGTGGTTTGTCTTGGTGATGCAAGCAAGGTGGATAAAACTCTATTCCCAACTCAAAATGACCAATCCCAATAAGAAAACAACTCTTTATGACACAAGACCTTCAGACTCAAACACCCTCTTTAAGGCTTGTAGTCCCCAAAACCCAATCAATGAAGATATCTTTTAGAGATGACCATACAATGGTCTATCAAACACCACAAAGGCTCACCACAAACTCCTAAACAACATACCAATAGATCCCATAGGGTTTCTTTGACTCAACATTAAGAACTAATAAATTGTCCTGCTCCTAGGATACTCAATTAACCATATTTTCCAAAGGAACTACCTCTTAAACACTTGAAAAACATCCAAAATCATTGGAAAGTCTTAAGTTGTGACTCAAAACAACAAAATCTCACACCAATTTGCAGATTCAAACCTTCTAGTGTGCTACACCATGAAACCCTCCTTTCTCTTACAAAACACAAGGGTTTATTCAAAGTCTTGACTCTCGAGCTTCTGAAACTCTAAAATTGCATCCAACAAGTTCAATTGGGTTTGTACAGACTCACAAATCCATTGCCTTAACCAAACCAATTCCCTCAACAATTCATCAAAACCTTCTTTAGTAACTCTCTTTAACATGAAAATTTGATCTGCCCAGCCCTAGGGCATCATTCCACTTCATACAATCTAACTCCCTTGACCTAAAAACCATTAAAACCACTAATCTACCATATGAAATGCCATTCCATTGAGATACAAACAAGGATAGTAGATGGAATGATAGATTACATTATTTAATCTTCTATTAGAGCCTTTACTGGTATGTTACAGATAGATTCAGGAAACAGAAGAAATCTCTCCCAAAACTTATTAATAGAGCCTCAAAATTGTCACATTAGAAAACTAATCCATGCTACCACATATTACAATTATTTTCAAAGTAATCCCAGATGGTATAGTTCTGTACAACTCTTGCAAAGTTAAGAAAATTCATGAAATTAGTAGAAAAACGCTGTCTTATTGAATATGATTTCAAAACACCATCAAAAACCTTTTTTTTGAGCCTTTGGAAGCTTTAAATACATTTTCAAATCAGTTTCTAACTTCCCAATGTGTACACCCACTTTTTGAATTCCAAGACTCTTTAAATTCCCTAAGAGTTGCAATTTGACAATGTTTTGTTTTTGACACCATTTACAACTTTGTTTTTGCAACTTTTACATATTTTGACACCTAAGACACAAAACCCATCCAATTACATATTAAATGGTCATTTTAGACCTTATTTAACATAATAGACTCATAATCACTCCCATTCTATCCACCTAAGAACCATGACTCACTTACAAAAGAAAATTGGTCTTATTGACCTTATTAAGACAAAAACACATCACTTCTTAAGCTTGCTCAATATCAACCTAGCTTGACCATTGTTAACCAAAGGTGCTCTTGCACCATACACCCCAACATGGAAATTTTCCAAGTCCCTTGGAAAGAATCTTGCAGCTTGTCTCAGAACTTAATGCTTGCCTTCAACAGGTTCACTTTGCATTGATTCCTCACCGCCTTTAGCATTCTTTCCTTTACCATCACTTGTACTTTGCTCCACTTGTTAATTCTGTTTTGTGGGGTGTTTCTCAACTCCTCTGTCAACATATACTAATGTATTTTCTTCTTTTACATTTGTACTCGAGATCTCACCAACTGCCATCACCTTCCTCTATTCTTGATGCACAATTTCCTGCTCAGTACCCTTCCTCTCATCATTGTTTCCTCTGTCAGCCTTACAAAAGTCTGCTCCAGTGCATTTAGTGGTCTTTGTCAGACCTGCACATATCTTATTCACTATCTTATCCACATCAAAAATCTTTGTCCTCTTGTTCACTACCTTACCATTCTCACAAACATCATAAGACTACCTTCTCACATGTTCCATCCCTACAGGGCACATGACTATCCCTATCAATATGCCTTCACTTTTTCCTTGCACTTCACACCTACTCTTGACTATACTAGCTTGAGACACCATTCCCTCTTCTTTTCTTTTCCACACAAAAGTATTCCTCTTCATCTTTATTTGCACATTTCCTTTATCCCTCCTATTCACTATTCTAACAATGTCAAACCTTGACATAGTTGCAAACTTCATGTACTCACCTTCCTCATTTTTCACATGTTCTTTTCTCCCCATCATTATGATCTCACCTTTCTCACTTCTCTCTTCAACCAATGGAGTTAGAACAAATGTCTTCCCTTCCTTTTTAATGTGATATGTGTTTTTTCTTCCATGATAAACTGCAGACTTGTCAAATTGCCAAGGTCTCCCAAGCAAAACATGGAAACAACTCATAGGTAGAATGTCACAAACAACTCTATCTTTTTATGGACCAATTTGAAACTCAATAGTGGCTTGTTCACTCACCAAAATGGTTTGCTTCTCACTAACCCAAGACACTTTATATGGTTTTTTTTTAGGTACTCTTTGTAACTTCAACTTGTCCACCATATCACTAGAGACCATATTGTCAGTGCATCCAGAATCAACAATCACTTTACACACCTTATCTTTGCATCTGCAATCTGTCCTAAACAAGGCTCTCCTTTAAATTTTTTATTTCTCCATGGATGTCTTCAAGTTTTTTCTTCTCATCATCAACATCTCACCAACTTCTGCAGTAGCACGAAGAGTAGTGGAGCTTGAGCTTTCAACTTCATCTTCATAAGCAATTTGGGCTATTCTTTCATATTTCCTTTCTCCTCCACTTGATGTGGTTCCAATATTCTCTGGAAACTTGAAGAAAGGGTGACCAAACTCACCACATTTATAACACCTTCTTGAAAACTCATTAAAATCTCTCCTTTTCCTAAAGCTTGTTTTTCCACCTCTCCATCGTCCTCTTGATTTAGGTGCTTGTTCTTAACTCTTATCAACATCTTCAAGATCTTCTTTGGACTGCCTTGGTGTTGAAGATTTACCTCTACCCCTAGAAGTATTTCCTCTTCCTCTTGTTTCTTTCTCATCTTCTTTTGAGTTTTTCTTCTGCTCTAATTGCCATTTGAAAACATTGTTCAACAAATTTTGGTGCCAAAAAATTGATTTCATATTGAATGTTATACCTTAGGTAATTAAGATATCTAGCTAATCTTTCTTCCTCGTCCTCGTCATGCTTTTTTCTTATACTTATCCTATATAATTCTTCAGTATATGTTCACACATCTTGTTCTTTTTTCCTAAGATTTTGTAATCTTTTAAGTAATTGAACATTATAATCACAAGGAAGGAACTTACCTTTCAATTTTGTCTTCATCCTCTCCCATGAAGTGATCTTTTTCTTTCCTTTTCTTTCCCTTTCATCTTGCACAAAGTTCCACCACAACAAAGCATGTCATTTCAATTTGGTTTTGGCCTTCTTCACTTTGTGTTCTTCATCAATCTCCTCACTGCCAAAGTAGTTCTCCAAAGTGCCTATCCAATCCAAGAGCTCTTCTCCATCTAGTTTTCCCCCATACATAGGAACATCCTTTTTGCTATGTCCATCTTTCTTCATAGCCTTCAAAAGCTCCATCATCCTCACATCATCTGGATCCATCTCTTCCTCTTCACTGGAAGTCTCTTCTTCTTCAGTATCACTCTCATGCAAATCCATCCCAGCTTTTTATTTCAATGCAACCATCTCTCTTCTCAAGGATTCTATTTCTTTAGCCTACTCATCCATCTTTCTTGCAACTATGCTTCCTTTAGGAGGCATCTTGACAGTAGTTCCCCTTCACCTTCCAACCTACAAAATCCAACCAAATCACGAACAAGGGATATATTAACTATGCTCTGATACCACCTGATGCAAGCAAGGTGGATAAAACTGTATTCCCAACTCAAAATGACCAATCCCAATCAGAAAACAACTCTTTATGACACAAGACCCTCAACTTGACTCAAACACCCTCTTTAAGGCTTGTAGCCCTCAAAACCCAATCAATGAAGATATATTATAGAGATGGTCGTACAATGGCCTATCAAACACCACAAAGTCTCACCACAGACTCCTAAACAAGATACCAATAAATACCATAGGGTTTCTTTGACTCAACATTAAGAACTAATAAACTGTCCTACTTCTAGGCTATTCAATTAGCCCTATTTTCCAAAGGAACTACCTCTTAAACACTTGAAAAACATCCAAACTCATTGGAAAATCTTAAGTTGTGACTCAAAACAACAAAATCTCACACCAATTTGCAGATTTATACGTTCTAGTGTGCTACACCATGAAACCCTCCTTTCTCTTACAAAACACAAGGGTTTATTCAAAGTCTTGACTCCCAAGATTCTCAAACTCTAAAATTGCATCCAAAAATTTCAATTGGGTCTGTACAAACTCACAAATCCATTTCCTTAACCAAACCAATTCCCTCAACAATTCATCAAAACCCTTCTTTAGTAACTCACTGTAACATGAAAATTTGCTCTGCCCAGCCCTAGGGCATCATTCCACTTCATAAAATCTAACTCCCTTGACCTCAAAACCATTAAAACCACTAATATACCATATGACATTCCATTCCATTGAGATATAGATAGGGATAGTATATGGAATGGTAGATTACATTGTTTAATCTTCTATTAGAGCCTTTACTAGTTTGTTATAGGCAGATTCTAGAAACAAAAGAAATATCTCCCAAAACTTATTGATAGACCCTCAAAATTGGCACATTAGAAAACTAATCCATGCTACTGCATATTACAATGATTGTCAAAGAAATCCTAGATGGTACGGTTTCTTACAACTCTTGCAAAGTTAAGAAAACTCATGAAATTAGCTAAAAAACGTTGTGTCTTATTGAATATGATTTCAAAACACCATAAAAAACCTTTTGTTTGAGCCTTTGGAGGCTTTAAATACATTTTCAAATCAGTTTCTAATTGCCCAATGTGTACACCCACTTTTTGAATTCAAAGACTCTTCAAATTCCCTAAGAGTTGCAATTTGACAATGTTTTGTTTTTGACACCATTTACAACCTTGTTTTTGCAACTTTTACATATTTTGACACCTAAGACAAAAAACCCATCCAATTACATATTAAATGGCCATTTTAGACCTTATTTAACATAATAAACTCAAAATCACTCCCATTCTATCCACCTAAGAACCATGACTCACTTACAAAAGAAAATTGGTCTTATTGACCTTATTAAGATAAAAACACATCACTTCTAAATCTTGCTCAATATAAACCTAGCTTGACCATTGTTGACCAAAGGTGCTCTGACGCCACTTGGCAACAAGACTGGGACAATTGGGTCCTTAGTATGAATTGAGGCATTCCTTGTCTTTTTGACTACTTGTTTCTCCCAAATGGTCACCTTGCACACCTTGGTCTATGACATACCATGGTGTTTGTGGACCATTTTTGACATTTTTTACGCCCAATGATGATAAATATAAAAATGTAAGTATGAAATTCAAATCCCTTATCATTCCTGATCTAACCTTCCATCTCCATCTCCTTTCTCTTTTCCACGCTAACATTCATCTTCTCCATCTTCTCTAAACTAACATTTCTTCCACTTGCATCTTGACAAAGTCCTGTGACACAAAAAAACATCTTGCATCCATAATCATGTTAGATTGCATCATAGAAAACACCATCATCATAAACATCATTTTCATATTAGGTCACATATATTTGCATAAGAAAATACAAAAACATAAACTAAATCCATATAACATTCATATCTCATCATCGTGATAATACAATTTGCATCATACATTTCATTATAGCATTACATCCCATATCACATAGTATTACATTCCATAACACGTTACATTACAACCCATTTACATTTCATTTCATATAACATCACATTTTACATATCATCACATTTTTCATTCACATTACATATTTTCCATCAAACATTTTGCATTATCATACAAACATTACATTAAATTAATACATTCCATCTCAAATTGCATTAAGACATTTCCATTACACATAACATAATCAAAACATCCATAACCATAAATGCATTGCATCATCATATTTCATTGAACTCATCACGTAATCATATAAATCATCATCATCTCATACTGCATTTAGTAAACATTAGGCCATACATATTGCATATCATAAAAGCATAAACATTTATAACATAGTCATAGGCACATAATTATAAACCACATCAAAACCATCACATCATCATATAGAATGCATCAATAAACATCATAATCATAGCATAAGAATCCATCACATAGTATGTCATCATAAATGCATAAACACATCATAATGCATATCATCAACCATCACCAAAATCATATATATGTCACTCAAAAAATAATGTGTCATAGAACAATGTCAAGATGTGTCAAATGAAAGCGGAGCTTGTAGGCTCGATCATAAAAACATCAGTGTATAATACATAAATAAAAAGGGGCTCTACCCTGAACTGACCTAATCACCTGTCCCTGGGGAATCCTCTTTGTGTGGTGCATCTCTATCCATGTGCTATGTAGTAGGAGGCCTATCATAGGGAGTGGCTCATCTAGCATTCGAAGTCTCACCCTAGGACCTGCTCTGTGATCACTGACTATGTGTCCTATTGTTCCCTCTACCCCGTGAACCACTATCTATCTCTGAAAATGTGGGCTATCTCCTCTTAGGTGGTACTAGTCTCTCATACAGATCCTGGAAATACTAGCTAGCCCTGCTCGCCTGGGAATACTCTTAGGAAACCTCAACCAGTGATCCACTGCATGTGGTTGTGAACTCGATCAACCACTAATCGGTCTATTGTCAGCTAATGAATTCTAGGTCTCTCTCCACCTGGAATGCATCCCTCTTGGCCTTAAGGTCATCCCTCTTTGTAGTCACTGTCCTCAACTATGCCTCAAGGGCTTGTACTTGAACCTATAAAGCGACTATCTTCTGCTCTGGTGATCTCTCCCCATCTTTGATCCCCACCTCTTGTGGCATCTCCTCCTCTCCCATGATGATCCTCTCATAGAGAATCCGCTCTACCTCATCCATGTTTACCTCCTCCTCTCCTCCTACCTAGTCTCCCTGTCCTCCATCAGCACCTCCCCTCAACCTCCATAGCCTCTAGTCGTGCAACCTCCACTATAGGCACCTCCACATGCTACTCCCTAACCTATGCTACTGCCTCTATTGTTGCCCTGACCTTTGGTTGATCCTCCATCTTTGCCTCCTCTCGGATGGGTGACAACTACCTACCCTCCTATCGCCCTTTGTTCCTCCTCGACTATATATCACCTCCTCCTCATTCTCCTCCTCCATCACCCCCGTCATCCCTCACCCTCCTCTATCCCCTTTGCCCCTCCCACCTCTACCTTCCCATCAACCCCTCACACCCTTGACTTTGCGCTCTTCTGGCATTGGCTACTATGGATCTGTAAGTAGAATAGGCATGTGAATCTGCCACCAGTCATCATACTTTGGTGTGGTACCTGCATCTGCATCTCCTCCCTACCACTCCTAATCCAAGGCCTATAAGGGCTCCGCCATGGTGACTACAATCTGTGGGGCCCAAGGATGCATCTCATGGGATGATCTCTCATACTCTGCTCGACCTACTAGAACTCCCTTCCTCTCTCCAAACTATTGTCAGACCCTCTCTAGTAGATACATCTCAACAATGTGCTGACTCTGTACTATCCGTCCGATCAGATATCTAGGTTGTTTGCACCAAGGTAAGTGGTCATCCTCATCTATCCACAATGGGCATGTCTTGTATGGTCTCCAAATGAAGCTCACCAATGTGTCTATGCCATGCCTCCAATAGCCTACATCCTCCACATGTGTTTTAGTCAATGCACCTTGATATAGATAAGAGTACGGTGTTGTGCCCATCGCCTACCAAACCACTGGTGGTTGAAATAGGACTATGTGCTCCCATGCCCAAACTATAAGCAAGGTCACACCACAGCTCAAGCTTTGCCCCTCTCTATAAGCAATATTATGTAGCTAGAAATATAACATCGCCAAAAGACACGACCCCCATGCATACATTGTCTTGTGCCAAATCATCGACCCCAACATCTCTCCCCAAATGGCTAGGAAACCATGGCCCTTGTGATCAGGTATCATCATTCTTGCTATCAGTGCGCATAGAACATAGTCAAATCGATCATATTTCTCCACTAGGATCTCCCATCAGATCTCATATCCATTGATCCCAAGCTTCGCATCATCCTCAGTCTCGTAGTACTCATACAACACCTGAAGTCCTTGAGTCGGGTCATGCACATGCTCACTACGAATGGATAATCTCATAATTCTGTACATGTCCTCTAGGGTGATTTTCACCTCCCTTGTAGGAAAATGGAAATTGCTCATCTCCAAGTGCCACTGCTTTTCTAGTGTTGTCAACATACCCATGTTTTCCCTAATAGTGGGCATATATGTCACATAAAACAAACCTAGCTCCAACAACACACCCTTCTCATCGTCGCTTAGCTGGTCTTGTAGTCAGAACACATTTGGCTTGGAATCTCGTGTGTAAATGGGAGCAAGACACACCTGAAAACATCAAGAAATCAACAATGTCAATCCAAAACCCTCATTTGACCTATTGAACCTAAATTGACCAAGTCAAACTTTCCTAGTCTGGGGAAAATCCTTAACCAAGCAATTGCATCACACTTTCTATCTAGTGTGTCACATAAAATATAACCAACCTGCAACTCCAAATGCATCACACACCCAACACATGCATTACTTGGACCCATGTATACATCACACCAAGTCATTTGTGTCATTCCTTATCACATATGTGACTCAAAAATGCACTTGCATCACATAATTTCATGTTTCACGCCGCAAATGTTTCCTACCCTATCCCTATACATTTATGCCGCACCGAGATGATTATGGTGAACCACTTATCAAATGTGTTGAAAGTGATAATGGATGCATTGCATGTCGTGCGACACATTTTTCTGCTAAATTATTTCCTAGACTAAATTCACACGAAACAAAAAAATTAAAGCATGGGTTCATAGTACATACTGGGGTGGGCGCTCCCTTAGGACGATAGTGTGTGTGGATCTGATATGTATGCTGGGAAGCCTATAGAACTAGGGACATCTTCACTGCCTACTCCCTCTAAGCTCTCAATATTTCTAAATATGGAATGTGAAAATGACCCTTTTTCAAATTCAAATTGCCATTTATAGGTCCAAATTTAGGGTTTTTGACCTACCTTGCCTTCTGGATGCACCCTTTGACACCCTAGATCTCGAATTTGACCTTGTTTTGACCTTGATCATCAATTTTTCCTTCACCATTGAAATCATGGCCATCCTTTTGTCTTATTGGGACAATTTTTCCAAATTTTTGATTTTTTTTGAAAATTTGTCATTTTCTCAAGGGGGCATACCTATACCCTGTTGTCACCGAGGCATCCTAGAGCATATCTTGACTAAATTTCTTTGACACAATGTGATGAAATACATTATGTCAAAGAGGGGAAAAATGTAGACACTGAAAAAATGTCCTAAGTCTGCGAGCGCCATTTTTCTTGGTCGTCATCCTTCGATAATTGAATAATTTTAATTATTCAATTATGTTTGATCATATTCTTCTATTAATTAAATATTTTTTAACTATTTAATTAATTCTCCTTCTCATTTCTATCCTGATCAATTAAAATTATTTAATTGCGTTGCTAGTATATCCCTTTCTTCTATAATTAAATAAATAATCATTTCTTTAATTATTTCTCTATAGTCAAATAATAATGATTATTATTCAACCTTTTATTCTTCCATGATTAAATAATTGTTAAAATTATTTAATTCCTCTTTGATTTCCATCTCCCCATTTAATAAATTTAATTAAATGCTCCTTTTTCATTTTCTCCAAATAAATAATTTGAATAAATAATTTATTTGCCACTTGTCCCTTTCCTCCATTTTCCTCCATTTTTAAATAAGTATTTTAAAATAAATTTTATATGCACCTCCTCCAGTCAAAGATGCCCTATCATAGCCTTCATTACTGTCATAGCCGTTAGGAATCATAGCCATCAACATCATACCTGTCATGATTCCTCCAAGAATAGCATATTCTTGGTGCATCAATTCTAGACCATTGATCTTGGTATCTTTTTGAGACTCAATCTCAACCATCCATTTTGTAACCTCCCTCTCATGCATCCTCCACCATTGATCTTGGAATCCTTCTAGAGGATTAATCTTAGTCATCCATTCGAAAGGTTGTCTATAAAAGCAACCTTCCTCCATTTCCAACTTAACAACTAATTGTCTCCAACTTTCTACTTACTATTTTGCAGGTATTTGCACATGTGAAGCAAAAAATCTGAGGGCAAGTATTGCAAAAAGGAGAAATAGGAGAGCAAGGGAAGTGATTCAAGATCAAGCATGGGTAGTATTGTGATTTCATGTTTTATTTTCCTTATGCTTTCATTGTTTTCTCTTGTTTAGGTGTGGTTAATGGTCTAGAGGTGTTAGTTGTCACTATTCTAGGCTAGAAACTAAGAAACCCCATCTTACAATACAAAATTAGTATGCAAACTTGTTAGTTTGAAATATTTGTAGTATCATGACATCTACACATACCTTCATGATAATACCCTCCCACCCAACCTATCCAATACCCAAAAAAATAATTTCATTATTTGTTCATCCCACTTTACCATCCTTGGTGATACCCTTTACTAAAGGAGCTTTGATGAAACCCTCCCAAGGTTCTTAGACATAAAAGAAGCTCAAATTGATTTATGCAAAGTGAATGAAGGTATCTTTGGTACACATTATAGTGGGCTCAACTTTGCTAAGATGCTACTAATAATGTGTTACTATTGTACAAATATGAAAGAATATATACATTATTTTGTAATGAAATATTTACCATGTTAGGAGCATGACGTTTGATACATGCACCATCCCAAGAATTGCAACCCATTACTAATGCATGGCCTTTATCACTATAGGGTCTCAACCTTGTTAGAAAAATCTACCTTCCTTACTCTAATGGCCATAAATTCATAATAACCACCATCAACTACTTTACAAAGTGTGTCAAATCCATTCCATTAACCTACATTACTATTTAGGAAAGCACTAAGTTTATCCTTGATTACATAATATATTGCTATGGAATTCCCCTTACTATTGTCATAAATAATGGAAAACCATTCAAGAACCATGACATCCACGACCTTTTCCAAACATACCACATCCATATTTTCCCTTTGTAGTTGAATAAGAGTTGCTTCCTACTCTGCAATGGACCTATTCCTCTTTCCTATCAGTTGACCCACTCACTCTTTCCTATCTCCACCAAACTATGCCTATAAGGTCTCCAACCTAAAACTATAGGAATCTTGCTTGGACTATAAAAATATCTCTATTTTTATCCTATTTCATTTGTCCCTCTTTTCCTAATAAGATTCCTAAAGAATATGTCACTTTATTGGCCTCTCAACTTGCTCCACCTATGGCTCATCCCCTCTCTTGAGAATTAATCTCCATTTTTGATAAATCTACCATAAATTGTACCTCAAAATCCCCCTCCTCCTCCTCCACTACCTATGTATCATATATATATCCATCTCCTCTCCCTCCGCATCCCCAAATACAAATAACTTTGAAAGTCTTGCCTCATCCCCTCTCAACCCATGGCATCTCCCTCTTCTTCTCTCTTGCAACCTTCTCCTCCTACCACCGCCATCTTCATGATATCCAACATCCCCTCCATCACCTTCATTTTCTCCTCTTTCTACTACCTCTCCCCTTAAAACATTCATCCTAACTAGCCTATGCCCAATCCACGATGCCACATAATCAAGTGTCACTCATGCATCCTCCACTATTGAGAATTGAATCTATTGAATCAACTACATCGACAACCATGATGATCTTACCCACATCATCTCCATAGCTACCTACCAAGGCTTGATCTCTCGAGTCACTCATGTAAAAATCATCTCCCTCTCCCATGATTTTGTACACAATCAAAATATCATAATACTTGGCTAGTATATACTACTCATTGATGTGAATAATCAAACCAACTCCCTCTCCTACATTTTTGTACATTATCAATTATCATAATTATACCTTGGCTAGTATATACTACTGATTGATGTGAATCATCAAACCAATAAAAAAGCATCTAGTTCATGTATATGGAATACTCTCATCATATTAATCCCATTCCTTGAATTCCCATGATGGCCTTTATGTCACCTCATCAATATTATTGATTACCC
Organism: Sequoia sempervirens; assembly: GCA_007258455.2. Lineage (NCBI taxonomy): Eukaryota > Viridiplantae > Streptophyta > Pinopsida > Cupressales > Cupressaceae > Sequoia > Sequoia sempervirens. Next base: position 280,652,182 of record VDFB02058242.1, on the reverse strand, counting down.
ATCCTAGTATGATTGATCACATCCCCATATAGATGAATAAAAGACTATCTATGAGAGATTGGAATCAACACAACAATGTGCTCCCATGGCCATATATTCCATAATGTTACATTTCATCCCAAAATTACCCCTCCTTGAAACACCATGATGTACATGTCATGATATAATTTTGCGAACACATAATATACCTAGTCTTATAACACCCCCTCTACTAGCATCATATATAACACCCACAAAAATCCAATCGGAAACTTACAAGATCTCTTATATGATATCAATATATTGCTAATAATATTAGCTACATATAGGGATAATGTAGGAAAATCATCTATTCCTAACCCAAGATTCATCTTTGTGCCTCTAATAGGTAGATAATCCACCCAAAATTCTTGCTCTAGATATACCTACCTTGTCACCACCTCATACTACATAAGCTCACCCCTAATAGGGATTTGTAAGATTCTCCATATATCCTTTAAGGTGATGGCCATCTCACCTATCATTAGATGAAAGCTACTCATCTCCTACTACCATCGCTCCACCAAGATGGTCATCATACAACCTCATATAATCCCATTGTTGCTACCTGAATTCCTAGTCCATGTTTGTCAATTGTAATTGAAAGCTCGTGGTCACCAATCACCTCTCCCTATACTACAATGACTGTAATCAAACTTGCATTCAACCCAAGCTAAGTCATTAGCCTTAATCATATTAAGCATATATAAGTCAACCCTTCCCAATTAGTGCAAGTGCTATTCCCCCTACACAAGAGCCATTCAATGCAAGCACCACTTTAATCACTCAAGCACCATTCAATGAAAGGGATAATCTACCCCCATGTAAGTGATATTTTTTTAAGCACTACCTTAGTTACATACAAGTACTACATTGCCACAAGTTTCTTGTGAAAGTGGAACTTTTCCTCATGATTGTGCTAAAACATACATGCAAAGGCTAAACCACCCATGAAAGCACTAAAGTGATCACACAAGTACTACTTATGACTATGTAAGTGCTACTTCACAAAGTAGTGACTTCATTTGGCCCCCATTTCATAGAATTTATTGCACCTGAACCTAGCCCTAAGGACTAGGTTAGTGGTACATACCAATGCTCTTGCATCTTCTACCTATTGGTATAGTTGGACTTGCTACACATGATGCATATGCTAGGGAATCTACACTATGAGAGATTTGATATTCTAAGGACAAGAGTTAAAATGAAATCAAATGGGCTCCCTATGGCCTATTTCTACTCTTTCCCTCACCTATTTCTACTTCTACTATTTCTACTCTGGTCCCACAAACATATTTCCATTTCCTCTTGCCCTCACCTTTTGTACTACTCTTCCCATTTTTACCATCTTTCTTCACCATTTGCTTGTTTTTCAACCTTTTCTCTCTATTCCTTCTCTAATCACCTTTATTTTCCCTCCTTTACATCTCCTAGCATCCATTTCATTTTCTCAAGAGTTTGTCTTGAAACCTTATTTCTAGGTGACCTCTTGAGGGGGGCATCATTCCACCCTCCTTATTCCAATCGATGGGGCATATCATTTTCTCTTTCTTTACCACGATGCCACTTCTATTAGTTGTAGTGCTATATCAAAGAGGAGAAAATATAGACTCCCGAAATTTTACCACATCACAATTAATTAAATTAAATATTTAATTAATTACTAGCCACAATTCACCAACCTTTAAATTCCCATAACTAATTTTATTATTTAATTAATTATTACTTATTCCCATAATTAATTAAATTTTATTTAATTTATTATGTTTTGCCCTTTGTTCAAAAGGTTGATTAATTTAATTAATCCAATTTCAGCCCCCACTCATTAATTCTTCTAACATAAATATCAATTAACTAATTAAATCAATCATAAACATCATTAATATTTTCTTCACTTAAAAATTCCTCCAAATCCTCAAACTTGTCATCATGTGACAAGTGTCCCTAACCCTCTTCAATTCTCACACATATGTGAGCATGCACAAGTAACCATCTCCTTCCACCCCATCTTTCACCAAAATATCTTATTGGTTGCTCACACATATGTGAGATCCTCTTCCCCATGTGTAGCCAACCTACACTTTTGTCTTTTATTCATATTTCACTCTCATTGATTCCCCCCTTTTATATTTTCCATTTCTCTTCCATTGTCATACTCATGTTTTTCCAAATGTGTGCTCACACATGTGTGAGTACACCTAGCCCTCTTCCCCAAGCAACATGTCATTATCCCAAGCCTCCACCTTGTGACATTTTTCACAATGCTAATACCTTAGTGCTCTTATTCAAACTCAACTCTCCATCACACAATGCATATTAGTCATGTATTCTAATCATTGATAATCTGTAAATTTGAGCCTTGTCTCTCCATGTTATCATCAACCAGTTTGGGCTAAACTTATGATGTTGAATCTCCGTCATAATTCTCTCATTGCTAAGGCTATACTATGCTGAGATCAATCCACACTTCAACTACTTCAAAGAGAAAACCATGTGGAGATGGGTGCCTCTAATTCAACTATATCATGAGGTGAGTAAGGTAAAAGGTAAAGATAAATTATTTTTATTGCAATTATCTTGTTATATCTATCTTTTACCATTTTTATCACCTTCAATGATACTAAAGAAACATTAAATTTTTAAATACATTCAAAAGTGATGATGCATCTAGCAATTTGTATGACACTTACATAGAAAACATAACTTATTACATCTTTTAATTTGTCAGAATAATATATTTTAAACATAACGTCTCATGAAAAAACTATCATGTTAGAACTTAGATACATGTCTTGAAAGATTATGAATATGTCCTTGTCATGATTGATACATTGAAAATATCACTCTTAAATATATTTGTTAATAACTATTGGTATTAACAAATTATAATTTTTCAAAATCATTTATTTTTCATAAAATCATCAAAGATATTTTAAACTACCACATTCATAAAATTCTATAAACTAATAACAATACTTAATACTATTGAATAATCTAAATATGCATAGTTATGTATAAATCCTATTAACTAAATACTGCACAAAACAACTAAAAAAATTCATAAATATGTTAAACTAAAAACACTGATATCTACCAACTATTTAGCTATAAACACTGATATAACTCAATATTACTAAGTCTTGGTCACAGCTGTTCCCTAAAGGAGCTTGGATAATCAAACTATGAAAGATGTAGATTCGCTTCCTAAAGTACATATATGAGAGTCATTGAGCTGCTTTAGGCAATTCTTAAACGATACCACGCTCCTTCTCTGACCAGAGATATCTTTCTCATCCGGAAACTGTGGCTTTTGAAATTTGAAAGAACCCATTTTCAGTTAAGCGGGTCATTCATTATTATAAAATCTTGACACAGTAAAAAAATACCTCTACTTACCATTCTCAGATGTTAAATAATTCTACCCATTGCATAGTGAGATGACCAAAAGATACTGGTGACAGAATCTGATACTCTATTTGATTGCCAAACGATACCTCTGTTGCATGAAGAGACGTGGACTGTAATGGTTGTGCATGTTTCATTCTTAACTGTATGATTTGAGAGAGGGTGAGGCAATGTTGTGAATCCCACGAGGTAATGAAGACAATTATGGTTCATAAGACATCATTTCTTATTGAGAGATGGGGATATTAATGGAGAGCATTTATGTGGGAAGTTCTTGAGTGACTGCTACGATTGAGAGTTATGACGACATCATTTCTACTGATTTATGTTATGTGTAATGCTTAAATTGAACTCTATATAATAGAATGGTATTATGATACTTATCACTTTTCATCATTATATTCTAAGAGATCGTTTTAATTGTTGATACGATGGCATGAGGAGTGGGGGGACATTGAAGTAGCAAAATATAAATGTTTTAAATAAAAGTCATGATTATCCAGATATTAATAAATTGTCGAGAGAGGTTATGAAAATGTTGTTCAGTTTTATTACAATTTTTTAATTTAATATAGTTCAAGTTTTGATTGTTTATTTGATTATGTAGGGTTTCTAACATATTTTCATTTTCTGCTAGTCATTGTCTCATAGTCTCTAGTCTTTTGACATTCTTTAACACTCTAATTCATGGATCACATAGTTATTATCAAATCACTAGCCGGGCTTACTAAATATCAATTGTCTCTCAAGATTAGTTGCATTAAAAAAATGACCTATATGGTAGAACACCACATGATCATCAACCAAATTATTTACTATTTTGATACTAGCTTTTGCCCTCCTATCTCCCACCAATCATGTAGTTGTACATCAATGTCATGTTAGTCTTGCTACAATTAGTAAACATTTTAAACCTAATAGATCAATTGGTAAGAGGTGAGCGAAATCATGTTAGAGAGTAGGTTTTGAATCATATTTTTGCTAGGGTTTCAAAATTCCCTTGAAATGTCTTGCTTGAAGATTCCTCATTTTCTCTTGTTTAAAATTTCACCACTTTTCTTGAAGATTCCCTTGTTTGACATTCAACTATTATTTAAACCATTGAATTTTCTGTTGTCTATCATAAAAAAATATATTTATTTGTACATCAATTTAACATAATATTCTATGGAACTATTTAATGTAGTTGTAGGAAGCCATAAATTTACCTTAATTACCTCTATCACACTATGATCTTAGTTGAGATCTTTTCCATCAATAATATCTAGAAAAATATTAAATTCAACAACTTTAACTAATCAAATTATCAAACTAGAAACTATAATAATATTTTAATAATATTTCATTTATACAATGATATTAAATTGCTATCAACTAGTCTCTTATATTCAAGATTAAGAGGAATGATTTTACTTAGAAGATCCCAAGGATCAATTGACATAAAGATCCGCCCTCCTCTTTACGTTTTGAAATTACTATCTTATATATGTAGTGGTTGAAATTGCCCTAGTAAGCATGCATGCAAAATGTGGAATTTTGAATAGGGGCCTATGTATTGCTCAAAATTATTTGTTAAATTTTAAATATACCCCAATGTTTATATGATCACGTATTGTTTCTAATGGGCCTTAAAAAATATTAAACCTTAACCATGTATGGCATCAATGTAAAATAATATATGTGCCTTTCTTATGGATCCAGATTTTGTATACATGTCTACATGGGAAATTGCAACTACAATAGAAACGAAAATTTCTTTTTCCTTTAATATTTTAAACTTAAAACATCAAATGATAAATATCAAGAGAAGCTATCATTAAGTAAAAATAAAGTATTCAAAGTGCAAGCTTGAAACCTAAGGGGATGTTTGGCCCAAAAAAAATATGGCAACCTACATTCAATTTGAACGAAATATTCTAAGTGCAAGGTAAACATTCAAGGTTGAAATTTTTTGGTCACTTAAATATGTCAATAGTTTACATTCAATCCAATTCAAATTGAAGTGCAACAATTTACATATAACCTAAATGTATGTTAGTTTAGATATAGTATAAATAAATCATTCCACATTAAACGAGAAGAGATTATAAAATTTATAAATTTAACTTCTTAAAAAATTATAAAATACTTGTTCACTCTTGCTTGTTAAGTTTTATTGGTCAATAATTTTGTCAAGGGTCTAATTATTGGTTAATTGAATTAAAATAAGATTAGCTTGTTAAGTTTGATAGTTTGATACTTATGCACAATATCATATTTGTAAATTTATACACAATACAATATTAGGTAAGTGCATAAAGTTGTGACACAAAAAGATATCATTTTTTTTTATTATTATCTAAAATGGTCATTTGATGAGCACCAAATTTGGTGCTCACCAAATGGCTTGGATGATTGAGCCTAAGGCATGGTATTTCCCAAAGCAACCCATTTGATGCTCAAGTGCCAAAATTTGACGCTCGTCAAATGTGAATAATAAATTTTGAGAATGCAGTTTGTTGAATTCTTTTTTTTGTCTTTGTCTTTCTCTTTCTTTGGGCTAGTGAAACTATATACATGAAATATACATTTATATTTAATATGGACATTTAATTTCTTATACTTTAAGTTATATTTCATGTATATAGTTTCAAGATGTTTGAAAGTGGTTTTGGATCTCTTGGAGTTATAATACAAATTCTAGTTTTTGGAAAAGGGTTTGTGCAAGATCATGGGGGTCCAAAGAGAGGCAATGTGAAAATCAACATTTTTAACTTACTCAAAAACGTGAAAATCCGCTTTGAATTTTTCTAGGTTCTGATAAAAAGTACATGGTGCCATAGCAAACACCAAACCTAAATAGATATCTATTCAAAACAAATATCTGTTTAGAAATAGAGAAACAGATATCCATTTTGTTTAGTTTGGTTTTTTAATTTGGCCGAGTCCGGGACACGACCACCAAGTGTTGTTATATATTATATTATAATATAAAATTATAATATAATATAATATAATATAATATAATATAATATAATATGATATAATTATAATACTTATATAATATTAAATAGTGTATAACATTATATTATAATATAATATTAAGTTTGAATGGGTAGTAGAGTTGGCTTGGGCAGTGGGTTTTCTCCCCATTGGTCTCGGGTTCAAATATGCTCCCAGGTTTAAGAGGTGGGACTTCTTGCAAGCAGGGGATCTCACCTGCAGGGGAATAGTCTCGCCCTAGCTTGCCTTAGGTACCCAAGGTAAGGGTTGTTGGGCTACTAGGCTGGGTCGCAGGGACACCCCTGTAGTATCAAATATATATATATATATAATATTAAACAAATCATAATATAATATTATATAATAATATAATAAACATATTATATATAATATTATAATATAATATATATAATTTATATTTTAATATTACAATTGATAAAAATCAATGTCACTCAGTGGTGCTAAACACTCTATACAAACCATATGAGTGTTGCAACCATCAAACAAAACCATTACAACTCAATTCAACATTCATGCCATTAAAACCTTCAAGCTTAATAATATGTCACTGGATCCTTCATGTAAAAGGTATAAAATCATCATGAATAAGAATCAATATCTTTCAACCGTGATACATAAAAAAGAACAATATGTACACCATAGGGGTTTGATGCAACCTTCAAATAAAGTCCTTACAACTCAACAAGATACATGTTCATTAGATTGTTCATGTGAAATCTATACAATAATCATGATCAACAAATAAGACATCACTCAACAATGATGCATGAACAAACACTATATATGCACATTATATATGAACAATCACTAAATTAATAGATTATTTAATATTTATTACTAAATTTTTGTCTCATCATTATACTATTATCTTCATAAATTCAACACTAAAAATATCCATCCAACCAAATTCTTTATAATATATCCATCCAAGGTCAAATTCTTTATAAAAATAAGATCATTGTCAGTGTGAACTGCAAAATTCAATAAGATCATTGGCTTAATAAAGTGTTGCGGCTCTCTGTTGCATCTCTTCATTTCTCTGTGTTTTCCTTTTCAGAATAGGACTATCTCTTCTCCTCTAGCCATCTTTGATGCTCGTCTAACTCCACATCAATGGACATAACAACATCAACAACATTTTGTAGCATAGATGTAAAACACCTCAAATATGGTGGAATACATTCTTCATTCTAAACAGCATTGACTTGATCCTGAATGGATCTAACATTCACATCAATTTGTGCTCACAAGTGAGTGCCATTGGATGCAGGTGGTGAAGGTGGGGAGTTATGAGGTGGAGTGGGTGGAGGTGGAGGTGGAGGACATGGAGATGGATTATAGATATGATCAATATTTAATTGATCCATGATCTAGATATAAGTGAACCTACATTAAATTTGTAATTTCAAAATGTAAGATACATGTTTAAAAACCTTCTTAAACCATTCAATATAAACGACCTAATCAAATACAAATAAAAAAATGTGTAAGGATCATTTATGTCTAAGGCATGCAAATTAAAAACAAATAATTGTTAATGTGATGTGAAATCTCATTAAAAAATACATTATATTTTTACCTCGCTACAATGTTGTTTGATTAGCCTTATGCTCCAAATTGATTCAACAAAGGTGGAAGTGTTAAGCTCCAAATTGCCAATACTTAGTGAATCTAGATACATATTCAATAATGGTTAAAAAAAGCATGTCCAAGTAGCCATAGGGAAATGGGCAAGTTAATGGGTAATAATTGATGGGTTATGCAGGAGGCTATCATACTGTATGATAGCCTCATGCATAACCCATCAATTATTACCCATTAACTTGCCCATTTCCCTATGCCTGCTAGGACAAGTTTTGTTTGGCCATTACTAACTATGGATCCAAATTCACTAAGTATTCACAATTTAGAGTATAATACTTCCAACAAGGGTCCTTTCTATTTTGAGAGCTGAGGAGAGTCAAAAGAATTAAAAAATTAAAAAAAAAATGTTTAGCAAATAAATACTAACTTAAGAATAAGCAACAAAGCAAGAATTTAAGAAACAAGAGAATAAGTGATTATAAAGAAGAAGGGAAAATAGACAAGAATGTAAAACCAATAGGAGAAAAAGGGGGGGTTGGGGTTACTAAAAGAATAAAAACCCATTCAAAAAACCTAATTACAAAAAATAAAATAAGCAAAAATATAGAATTTTTTTTGTTTCATTAGGACACTAGGTTCAATTTTTTGTTTGTTTTATAGTAATGAAGGTTCAATTTTTTTTTGATGTTTTTGTTTGTTTTCCACTAATGAGGGTTTTAATTTTTTTTGTAGGTTTAGATTAAAATGAAAAATTTCAACAAAACTACAAAGAATGTAAAAAAAACGTAAATTAATCACTAATTACCAAAAAAATAGAAAAAAATGCAAAGAAAAGGATTCAAACACATTCCTGGAGGTCAATGGAGGTCGTTGCTCAACTGAGATCATTTGTGAAAGTGAGGTAGGGTTTGGGTTTTAAAATCCTTAACAAAAGGGATATTTGTTACAAACTGATATTTGTTTCGTTTTCTCTAGCATACAAATTATATTGTGTATTAATATGTATGCTTTGGAGAAGCTTCAAATCTAATGCAATAAACAACGAATATCTATGAGAATTGGATATCTGTTTATAATGGACATCCGCTTAAATAATGGATATTTGTTTGGTCAAGGCTTTCACAAACCGAATAATACATAAAACCATTATTATGTATTCTTAATATATAATAAATGTATTATATATAATATATACTATAAAATATATAATTTATATTCTATATATTGTATATATATTAAATATATTATATAATATATTTAATACATAGTATCCCTCTAAAGTCTCTCCCTCTCAGGTCTCCCCTTCCCTCTCTCTCTCCCACTCCCTCTCCCCCTCTCTCTCAGGTCTCCCACTCCTCTCCCTTTCTCAAGTGTCACTCTCCCTCTCCCTCTCAAGTATCTCTCTCTCTCTCAAGTTTCTCCCTCTCTCTCTTTGTCTCTCTTAGGTCTCTCCCATTCTTTCTCACTCTCCAATACCCTTTGAGGTCTTTCTCTCTCTCTCTTTCTCTCTCAAGTCTCTCCCACTCACCGTCTCTCTCAAGTATCTTCCACTCCCTCTCCCTCAAGTCTCTCCCAATCCCTCTATCCCTCTCTCTCTCTCCCACCCACCCTCTCTCTCAAGTTTGTCCCTCTCTCTCTCAAGTCTCTCTCCCTCTCTCTCTCTCTGGTCTCTCCCACTCCCACTCCCTCTCTCCCTCCTTCTCTCTCTCTTAGGTCCCTCCCACTCCCTCCCTCTCCCTCTCTGTCTCAAGTCCCTATCTCCATCTCCCTCTTAGGTCTCTCTCTCTCCCTCTCTCATCTCTCCCACTCGCTCTCTCCCTCTCACTCCCCCCTCTCTCTCTCTCCCTCTCATGTCTCTCTCTCTCATCTTTTCCTCCCTCTATCCCTCCCAAACTCCTCTATAATATATTTGTTATATATTAATATATTATATATTCTAAGATGGGATTAGAGAATTCCCAACCTAGAAAAAGTGACAACCAACACTTCTAGACTATTAACCACACTTAAACAAGAGAACATAGATAATGGAGAGAAATAAACGAAAATAAATTAAATGAAACACTCCCCATTATGGTTGATTACTTCTCTTGTCTCTTCTTCTTCTTATGCAATCCTTTCCCTCAGATTTTGTAATAAACTTGTGTGAATACCTGCAAATAGTAAGCAAGAAAGTTGGAGATGAAAAGTTGTTAAGTTGAAAATGGGAGAGGAAGGTTTCTTTTATAGACAACCATTCGAACGAATGATCCAGATTAATCTTCAAGAAAGATTCCAAGATTGATGGATGAGAATGTATGAGAGGGAGGTTACGAAATGGATGGCCAAGATCGAAATTCTAGAAAGATACGTGAGATCCATGATTGAGAATTGATGCACCAAGAATATGCCATTCTTGGAAGGATTATGATAGGTATGACACTGACGACTATGATGCTTGACAACTATGACCACAATGAAGGCTATGATAGGGGTTAGTGACAAGGCATCTTTGACCAGAAGAGGTGTATAAATAATTTATTTTAAATTATTTATTCAAAAATGGAGGAAAGGGACAAGTGGCAAATAAATAATTTATTCAAATTATTTATTTGGAGAAAATGAAAAAGGAGATTTGATTAAATTAATCAATTTAATTAAATGGAGAAATGGACATGGATAATTGATTTGAATTATTTATTCAAAAGAGAGGGATGACACATAATTAAATAATTTTGAAAATTATTTAATTATAGAAGAATAGAAGGCCAAATAATAATAATTATTGTCTGACTATAGATGAAAGATAAATAATTAAATAAATAAGGATTTATTTAATTATTGAGGAAAAAGGGGAGAATTAGTGACACAATTAAATAATTTTAATTGATCAAGATAGAATAGAAATTAGAAGGTGAATTAATTAAATAATTAAAAAATATTTAATTAATAGAGGAATGCAATCAAACATAATTGAATAATTAAAATTATTCAATTATTGAAAGACGATGACCAAGAAAAATGATGCTCGTAGACTTAGGACATTTTTTAGTGTCTACATTTTTCCCCTCTTTGACATAATGCAGTCCATTGTGTTGTGTCAAATAAATTCATTCAAGAGGTGTTCTAGGATGCCCTGGTGAAAGCAGGGTATATGTATGCCCCCTCAGGAAAATTTGACAAATTTTCAAAAAAAATTAAAAATTTGGAAAATTGTCCCGATGAGACAAAGGGTTGGCTAGGACTTTGATGGTGAAGACATAATTGAGGATCAAGATCAAAAATAGGATCAAATTGGAGGCCAATAGTGTCAGAAAGTGTGACTAGAAGGAAAGGCAGGTTAAAAACCCTAAGGTTGATTTTCACATTCCTAATTTAAAAAATTTGAGAGCTCAGAGTGATTAGGTAGCTAAAATGTCTCCAATTCTTGAGGCTTCCCACCACGCGTATTGGATCCAGACACACCATCGTCTCAAGGGAGCACCCACCTCAGTGCGTACTACAAACCCATGTTTTAATTTTTTTTGTTTTACATGCATTTATTGTAGGAAATAATTTAGCAGACGATTGCATCGCATGACGTGTGACACATTTTTCATCGCATTCAACACATTCAATAAACATATTGTTGTAATTGTCTTAGTTCGACACAAGTGCATTAGGATAGGGGCAGGGGAATTTGTGGGGTGACACATGAAATTGTGTGATGCAAGTAACTTTTTGAGCCAAATATGTTGTCAGGAAAGATCCAAGTGATTGGTTGTGACGCATATGTGGGCCAAAGCGATGCATGTGTTAGGCGTGTGACACATTTGATAAATATTGCAACACAATTTCCTTATTAAAGATTTACCCCAGACTAGGAAAGTTTGACTTGGTCAATTTAGGTTTGATAGGTCAAATGAAGATTTCATATTGGTGTTCTTGGGTGCTTGATGTTTTCAGGTGCATCTTCCTCCCATTTACACACAAGAGTCCAGGCTAGATGTGTTCTGATTGTGGGACTAGTTAGATGATGATGAGAAGGACATGTTGTTGAAGCTTGGTTTGTTCTATGTGACATATATGCCCACCATTAGGGTGAATAGGGGCATGCTGATAGTATTAGGAGAGTGGTGGCATTCAGAGACCAACAGTTTCCACTTGTCGACGGGGGAGGTGACAGTCACCCTATAGGATGTGTATAGTATCTTGAGGTTACCCATTCGTGGTGAATGAGTACAGTATGACCCAAAATTGGGGCTTCAGGCATTGTATGAGTACTATGATACTGAGGATGATGCTGAGCTCAGGATACAGTGCTATGATATCCGATGGGAGGCCCTGGTAGAGAGATGTGACCGATTTGACTGTGTTTTGTGTGTACTGATAGCAGGAGTGATGATTCTCGATCACAAGGGTCATGGTTTCCTAGTTGGTTGGGGAGAGATGTTGGGTTTGATGGTTTATGCATGGGGGCCATGTCTATTGGCTATGTTGTATTTTTAGTTGCATGATATTGTCTGTAGAGAGGGGCATAGCTTGAGATGTGGTGTGACCTTGCTGACAATTTGGGCATGGGAGCACATAGCAGTGTTTCGGCCACCAATGGCTCGACAGGCCATGGGAACATCACCATATGCTTATCTATATCAGGGGGCATTGACTCAGACACATGTTGGTGATGTAGGTTACTGGAGGCATGGTATAGATACATTGGTGAGTTTCATTTGGAGACCTTATAGGACCTACCAACTATGGATAGATGAGGACGACCACTTACCTTGGTGTTGAAAACCACGGTATCTTATTGAGCAGATAGTGCAGTCACATCATATTAATGAGATGTATCTCCTGAAGAGGGTACAAAGATAGTTTGGGGAGAGACAGGGAGTTCTAGTGGGTAGAGTAGAGTATGGGAGGTCTTCCTGCGAGGTGCATCCTTGGGGTCCATAGATTTTCATTACTATAGTTGAGCAAGAAATCGATGCTATGTAGGCCTTAGATTGGGAGTGGAGAAGAGGGGATATAGATGCAGGCATAACACCAGAGTATGATTCTTGGTGGCTCATTCACAAGCCTATTCCATTGACCGATTCTCAGTAGCCAATGCCAGTAGAGCAGAGAATCAGAGGTTTGAGAGGTTGATGATGAGGAAAAGGTGGGAGATGCAGAGGAGACGAAGGATGAAGAGATGAAGGAGGATGGGGGGGAGGAGACAAGCATCCTAGGAGGAGGGAAAAATGATGACAGGAGGGTAGGAATCTACCACCAATTCGAGAGGAGGTAGAGATGGAGGAGGATCGGTCAGAGGTTAGGGTAGTAGCAGAGGTGTTGGTACAGGATGAGAGGCAACATGTAGAGGTTCCTGTAGTGGAGATGGTATAGCCAAAGGCCATGGAGGTCGAGGGAGGTGGTGATGGGGGATAGAAAGAGCAGGTAGGAGGAGAGGAGGAGGTTGAGATGGATGAGGCAAAGTGGGTCCTCTGTGAGAGGATCATCATGGGTGATGAGGAGATGCTAGAGGAGGTGAGGACTAGAGAGGGAGAGGGTTTAGCGGAGTAGATGATAGCCGCTTTGTAGGTTCGAGTGCAGGCCCTTGAGGCATAGTTGACGATAGTTACTGTGGAGAGGGATGGCCTTAAGGATGAGAGGGATGCATTCTAGGTGGAGGGACCTAGTAGTCATCAGCTGAAAATAGACCGACTAGCAGATGATCAAGTTCACAACTACATGTAGAGGGTCTATTGTCGAGGTTTCTAGAGAGTATGCTAGGGTGAGCAGAGCCATTCAATATTATAGGGATCTGTATGAGAGAGGGGTACCTTCGGAGAGGAGGGAGCCCACATTTTTTTAGATAGATAGTGGCTCACGGGGTAGAGGGCATAGTAGGGTTCATAGTCAGTGGACATAAAGTAGGTCCCAGGGTGATACATCAGATGCCAAGCGGCCCACTCCATATGACAGGCCTCCTACTATAGAGCATAGGGCCAGTGATGCATCACATAGAGAGGATTCCCCAAGGACATGCAATTAGGGTAGTTCAGGATAGAGCCCCTTGTTATTTATGTATTAGACACTAATGTTTTTATTATTGATCCTGCATTGTGATATGTTTATGGTTTTATGCTTAAATGTTCATGCATTTATGATGTCTATTGATGCATTCTATATAATGATGTGATGGTTTTGATATGCTTTATGATTATGTGCTTATGACTATGTGATAAATGTTTATGCTTTTATTATATGCAATATGGATGACGTAATGTTTACCAAATATAGTATGATATGATGATGATCCATATGATATGTTATGAGTACAGTGAAATATAATGATGTTATGTATTTATGGTTATGGATGTTTTTATTATGCTATGTGTGAATGATGGATGGGATAGAAATGACCTAATGCAATTTGAGATGGAATGTATTAATGTAATGTAATGTTTGTACAATAATGCGAAATGTTTGATGGAAAATATGTAATGTTTGTGTGTCTTGAATACTAAGGTGATTATTTAAATTAACTTTTAAATGATTACTTTAGGTTTAATGCTATTCAAGTTCATCTTGTGTGTTATGTTAGATTAGATCCTTATATGCATTTAATGTTATTTAATTAGATCATGGGTGCATTTAATTTAACATAGCATACTTAATCACAATGTGGAATCTAAGAGAAACTAGAATAATTTTTAAGTAGATCACATAAAACATGTTAAATCATGGAGACATTTATTAAATAATCTTACAAATATTATTTGATCAATCACATTTCCATTTAACATTAAACACATAAACATAAATAACAGAACATCAAATGATCATATATATATACATCAAAATTTTGTGTACATGTCATCAATATATACAATGCTAATGTGGTCTGTGACTATAGGATCCCTTGAGATCTAGTGATTACATGTATCTAGAGGTAGTCTTTCAAGAGATAGTGGTATACGATCATGATCGTGAGCTGGAACGCACATCCAAAGCATACTATAGACCCTATTCTCATCCAATGGTTTCCCAATGATCCTTTGCTAAGCGGTCTCTCTCCACTTGTAGCCTGGCTACCTCTGCTTAGAGTCTCTCGACCTCTGTTGAGGCTTGAGATGATCGTATCTCCTCATAGGCAGCCTTGGCTTAGTGGGTGCACCTCCTAAAACCATCATATGTTTCCCTTAGTCTGACATACGACTCGAACAACTCTGGATCATGCTCCATGATGGGTGGGGGCACATAGTCTGTATCAACAAAATCCTCATAGATTGATGGAGGCACTATCTTGGCAACAACCTGGAAATCATAAGTATAATCAGTATACATCATGATATATATGGACATAAAATTAAAACATAAAGCACTCGAACATAAGCATAAAGCATAGCAGTAAATAAGATATCATCACCTAGATCTCTGACTGGCTATGTAAAGACATCCTCATCCTGTGTAGGAGGAATGGAGGATGTGCTAGCCTCTCCATGACTATAGGTGTTCGTGTGTGTTGCAACTATTGACTGTGATCTAGTCACATGAGTGGGAGCTAGCTCTTTCCACTCATGACCCACTGGATCCTCATCTACTATATCATCCCCCTCACTCATCAGCTGCTCCTCCTCCTTGTCCTCCTCCTCATCCTCCTCCTTATAGCCATCATAATCAGGATCAATAGCCTTGTCATAGTCCTCATCTATCACATATGTGAATAACTTTGTAGCCTTGACCCTTGTCTCCTCAGCTCTATCCTCCTCCTCATCTCTCTGATCCAAGAGTGGCCTTGCATTAGCTATTGGCTCATCCATCAAGAATACAGGAGATGGTTGTGTTGATTCCCACCACTCCTTGTACGTATTTGTGGTACTGACATCATCAACATCAGATACAAGGGGCATATCATGATCCTCATAATCGAAGTCACTATATATGACATCATCAGTATTGAATTGTCTAGTGTCATCGGGCCTCTAAGTGCTCCGTACTAATCGCCTAAAAAAGGGCCATGCCATGGGTGGTACCTATACCTATCCAAAATATTGTATGACACGATCATAGTAGAAGGTTCATACTATGTAGTCATGTCTGCCTATTAGAAATCTATCCACTTGTATTCTGCTCAGCTGATGAGTCTCATCCGACCATTGTGGTATAAGCTGGTATGGCCTCCATAAGATCTCCTCCTCATCCAGTCAGCCGAATCTAAATCTCCAAAAATGTAAATCCTCATACTTCCATAACTTCCTCAAAGGTTAATTGAATGTGAGGATACCCTAGGGCTGATGTACATGGAAACCCTGTTGGCCTAGTGTATGTGATATGCTCTAGGTACCATACCTGTAGTAGCATACAATGCATCATACTATCGACCTTGTGGAATGAAAATCACCCTAGATCATAATACAAGTGTGCAAGGATACTACGTCCCCAGGTGTATACAGTCCTCTTCCCTTCTATCAGTCGAATCATGTGAACTAGTCATTCATCTAGATGTTCTCCCCGACCATCAAGGATGAGTACTAATTCCACGGTGAACATCATAATCTATATCACAAGTGGTGCTCGCAAATAAATTAACCATGGTAGCTTTATGCACGGCCCCACGATGTCATCCAAAATCAAACCTCCAACACATAACTATATGTGGTATTTCATCTTAAGAAATGATCAATCCCCTCAAAAATGGACCCTCTCACCTCAAATCAAAAATCAAAGGATGCAATGGATGCCCTCTAAGGTGATCGTCATCTTTCTTGTCGAGAGATGAAATGTACAAGTATCTACATTCCACCTCTTGGCTAATGCCATCAACATAGCATCATGGTACCTCATGGGGTAATGAGGTACACCCAATACAATCTAGTGGTATGTAGTAACTATGTATCTTCCTCTGAAAGTGTTCGGGCTAAGTCTCAAAGATGACATAACTGTCTACCACTAAGGCATTGCTGCGACTAGGGTGGAATCTAACAAAAAAGAAAAAATATGTCCTATAAGCATTCTACAATCTTAAATCTATACATCAAAAATAAAAAAAGTGTACTAGTCCTAGACACTTTAGTTCCCTCTAGGGACACTTTGTGAAGAAATGGGACACTTTGTGAAAAAGTGGGACACTTCACAACAAAAAGGGACACTTCACAAAAAAAGGGATGCTCTACAAACTTTTCTTCTAGGGTCATAAATCTATCTAGAAATGCATAAAAAAACATAAAATAAATGCATAAGGACAAAGCTAAAGCTGAAAAATCAACTCATCTAATACTATAGCTCTTTGCGGGCTACCTCCTCTCATAGGACATCTAGTCTCGAGGGCTCACACTCTCGTTGGCTCGATATCTTTAGTCACTATCCACCCAAGTCAGGCTACAAGAAGGTAAAAGACAAAATGATTAGAAATTACTTCACTTTTTTATTCTTTTATAAGTTAAAATTAGGGTTTTACTATATTAGGGTTAAAAGTGTTTTTCATTCAAACTAGCTAGCATAACAAGAGCTAATGAATTCCATTTTTGATGTCATTTATTGCGTTGGAATCGTGATTTTGCTCCCATTCTCATCAAATGTCTATCATTATGTGGTATGTTACTTGGAAATACCCTATGATAGAACTTACCTTATTCAAAGTGGTTAGATTGCTACCTTGATTCCACCTCCATAAAGCAAGCAGAAATTGGGGGAGCATACATCTACCCTCAAATTCGATCTCTAGAAGTTAGATAAGAGGATTTTGGACGACTAATGAATTCGTGTTGTAGGATGCAGTTCCTAATATTGTCATTTTGCAGATAGCTACAGTGGGGGCTTCATCCTTCTGCATTATGAGTATCCTTTCCTGAAGTGAAGTTCATTGTTTGGATTCCTTTAGCTTACATATGCACGTAGAGTCATATGGGAGCTAAAGTAGGGGCTAGATATAATGACAAAAATTGTACTCCCTTCTTGGAGATAGTGTAATTTTTCATTTAATCTAGACCTATTTTAGTACCCTTGGATTAATTACCCTTTAAATCATCATTAATAGGCCCCTAAGACCCTTTATTTTGGATCTTGAGGCATATTTCAACTAAAAACCCAACAAAATCATCAAAACCATAAAAAATTCTAACAACCCACCTCAAAAATCTAGGGTGGGACTCATACACCACTTTGGGTGTATGAGTCCCCCTAGGTGGGACCCATATGCCAGAGGTGGCGTATGGGTCCCATTTGGGGCTTTTTTAGGGTTTAAGCGGGAAATTCAACTTTTTAATTCAAATTTTTGGTTGATGTCAGCTTTTGAGATCTAAATAATGGTAAATTAGGTGTAAATTCCTATATAAGAAAGCTTTTAAGTCATTATTTCATCTAAGCAAGCATTTTTAGAGCATTTTCAAGATCCAAGTATTCTTTCACAAGAGCATTCAAGTTTCAAAAGTAAGCAAAGTTGAAGTATTGGAGAAGGATTAAAGAGTTTTTATAGGTCTTCAAGCTCACTTTCATCCAAAATATAGCATTTTCAAGGGTTGATTAAATGGTTGTCTATGGTGAATCATGATGGATTCTAGGTTGGGGAAATGCAACTAGCCATCAAGCCAAGCCTAATGACTTATTTCCTAAGTGATTCCATCCTCCATTATCGTTCTACATTCAGCCTAAGGAAGGTACATGTGTCATCATGACTTATTAGAATGATTTGACATCTCTCAAAGTGAGTCATCGCATTCAAGCTTCATTCATGCATCTCATTCTTACACATTAGAATAGGGTTATATTGCATTTCAGATTTCCTAATCTTAGATACACTTAAGGTTAGGGTTTACTTTCCTATTTACATTCATGATTCATTGTTTCTATCAAGGTTTAATTACCAAACTAGGGGTTTCACTAAGGAAAACCCCCCATAAGAAAATCAAGTCTATATTTTGTTTTGCTAGTCTTTTTATAGATTCAGATTTGGAAATCAGTTTGGAAGGAAAGAGCAGAGATTGGAGCACAAATCTAAACTTTGAATTCCCAAAAAAGCGAAACAGGATTGATACACCAAAAGTGGTGTATGAGTCCCACTATAAGAATTTTTTCCAAATTTTTGCAGTTCCAAACACCCTTTTGCCAGATTTCAGTTCTTGTCCAAAAACCCTAATCTAGGACTGATACACCCAAATTGGTGTATGAGTCCCATTAGGCCAAAATTTTAGGATTTTTAATGTTTTAGAGCTTATTCCAGTCTTCTTCAAGCTTCCAAGTGCACACATTCCATCTTGTAGTTCTTTGTTCTATTTTGCATGCTTTTCTAGGTCATTTAGTTAAATATTGCATTATATCAGGGTTGAGCATTACATCTTACATTTCATTAGTCTTTCCAAGCCCTAGCTTGGTGGTATACCCCTCATTAGTTACAATCAGACCTTAAGGACAACCCTATTGCAAGATCTCTTTCTCCTTTGCATACTTTAGATTAAGATTTCTAGGGTTTCCCTTCAATGAAATGATTGGGAAGTATGTTTTCTCTATGTCCTAAACCTTACTAAAGCAAATCCATTTTTCATTATTTGAAACATAAATGAAGAAAAGTCAAACAACACATACATTGAGGGTGGTTTTATTCATTTATTTAAAAATCAAGTACAATAGTGTGATATACATGCAATTCAAGTCCATTATGCAATCAAATGGTGCCAAGTTTTTCTCAACATTAGCTTTCCACTTCCATTCTCCATCTAAATTATCAAAATTATTGAAAATTTTGAATATTATTGAGGATCAATTCTACTTGTGAAATTTGATTGGATTTTACAAATCACATCCTTATAACTCACTTTAATATTATACAATTGGGAAAATCTTATCTACTAGATTCTCTATATCCAATGAGATTTTATGGGAAAATTATGTGTTTTAAATAGTAAGAATAGTGACAAAGAAGGGTGATGTGCAAGATATAAGACAATACAAATGGAAATATCATTGACCAATGTAACAAGTTGCATAATAATTTTTGATGGTAGTGTTTGGAATAAATTTGACATGTAGTTATAGACTATTATAACATAAGACAATGAAACATTAGTCGTGAAGAGAGACAATGATTGGAAATGATGGAGGGAATAAAATAACAAACCATCATGTGACTTGTTTATGATATTCCACTAGAATCCTTATCCTAAACCACATCTAATTAGCATCGACAAATCATCGCAAAAAAATGAGCATCTTTTGATAGGTCTTCCACTTGTTTTCATTTACTATGTTTTCATCTTTAGAAATGAATACATATATAATCTAGGTACATGAATAATTGACTTCTTTGGCTTCTAGGTATGGTGTGTGCAAACAATAGTTTTTGATATCATTTTAAACATATATAAGATGGTGGAAAACCATAACAACTATATAAATTTTGCAGTTGGGAAAAAATAAATTCATATGATTGATCTTTGAAAATAATGATTTGAATTAAAAACATAGATCAAAGAGAAGACATACAATGGTCTTTTCATTTAACATGGGTCCATAATGTATGAGAAAACTAACTCATTTTGGTGCTTTCTAAACTATTAATATTATAAGATCTTATCAAAATTTTAGGAAAAAAATACAATGATGCGATTAACCAATAGACTTAAATTCTTATTTCAATTGATTACTAAAGTAGGTCTAATACAACATGAACTAATAAGAATGAATAAAGATAGATAAGAATTAAAAAAAAAAAATCGACACATTAAAATCATAACTAAACAAAAAATAAGAATTTATTTGAATATACAAACTCCACCATTACAAAGGGAGCACGAAAAATACAACATTAAATACATTACAAAATTATTTTGACCCAAAGAATTTGGATGCCAAACAGAAAACTTTAAGTGTGAGAGAAATTTGTATCAAGACAGGTGTGTGGATTGGGCAAAGTGAAGAAATAAATATAAAACTCATGTTACGTTGAGAAAATGTTTTCAAAGTTGGAAGTTTATATGTATTCCATACTCTCTCCATATACTACGGACACGATTTCTCTCCTCTAAAATTCCTCCTCACGCCAAAAGTAGAAGAAACGAGTTCCCCCTCTTCTATAAATAAACTTTCATTCAATAAAAAAGCCTTTACTATTTATTCTCTTTATTTTATTATTAGTTCCTGCCATGGAATTATAGGCGACCCCTTGAACTTAACTAGTGATTAATTGTTTTGCTTGCAGCCAATCAAATTCTATTAATTTCTTTCCTATACATTATAATTTAATTTTAATACATTATATTTTAAATTTTTTAAAGTTAAATGCACAATTTTTAACTTTTCAAAATTTGAAAATTATTTTTCCTCAATTTTATTGGCTCAAAACTTTTGCGATAGGGGCGATTTTCCCGGCTCCATTATCAAAGTTGTGATTATAGTGGGAGATGGAAAGAGAAGGTGGGAGATGGAAAGGAGAGGAGAAAATGACAATTACTTTTAACTTAACTATTCTATTTACGTTTGCAATCTAAATTTAACTAACTCTAAATACTAATAAATTCCCCTATACTTTTATTTTTAACTTTATTATTCTATTTAATGACAATTACTTTTAACTTAACTATTCTATTTATATTTGCAATCTAAATTTAACTAACTCTAAATGCTAATAAATTCTCCTATACTTTTACTTTTAACTTAACTATCCTATTTACGTTTGCAATCTAAATTTAACCAACTCTAAATGCTAATAAATTCCCCTATACTAATTTCTTAAATATTCTATGTAATTTAAATTATATAGGTTAATTATTCAAATTATTTTTGCAATACAAACCTTGCTAGTTCTCCATATTAATAAATCCAACTATGCTAAATTTTTTGAAGATTATTTTTTTGTTAAATAAATGTATCTATACATTCAAACTATATTTTAAGATTAATTTTTGGTAATATTAATTTTCATTTTTTCTTTAAAAAAAAATGAAAATAATTAATTTCTAGATAGTTTTAATATAATTACTTTTAAAATAATTTGATTATTTTAAAAATTAAATTGTATAATTTTTGCTAATACTAAATTAGATGTTAAATTAGTTTGATTTATTTTATTTAAAAAACAAATTTACTAAATCTATTTACTTTGTTAATAAATGTCAAATTCCTTTATAAAATGAAATTTTAACTAAAATCTATGTCTAAATAAATCCTTCAATTTTAAATTTTCTATATAATTAGAAACAATTACTTTTCATTTTTAATTTTATTTCATATTTATGGGTGTGCACGTGCAATTGAGGTACGGATTTTCTGGATTTAAAATTGAGGCTCAAAATTTTTGGATTTGAAATAACTATTTTTTAAACCGTTTCTTGCATAACTATTTTCTCATTTGAATATAATCAAACTATATAATTGCTTCATAGTTCATCGATTCAAGTACACATTCATATTTATGTTTTGTGGGTGAAAGATGTTGGAATTATGAAGCCCAATCAATTCATCTATCTAACCATTTTATTCTTTGATGTTTCATTTCTTTCTTTTGTCCTCTCATATTCTTGATTGTAACGAACTTCAAGATTCTCTCTTTGGAGTTGGATAGTTGAAATGTAAAAAGGACAGTAGTGCATTGAGCTGTTGATATTGTATTTTATCTGAATTAATAGAGTGCCCTTGCTTCTAAAAGTGGATGTAGTCTGTATTTTCCATGAGTACATTTTGAAAATTTATTACCATTCTAAGCATTTGTATTGGTCATATGCTCTTTTTTCCCCTTTAGTGCTTTTGAAGTGTAAAAATGACAGTAGTGCGTTGAGCTGCTGATATTGTATTTTATCTGAATTAATAGAGTGCCCTTGCTTCTAAAAGTGGATGTAGTTTGTATTTTCCATGAGTACATTTTGCAAATTTATTACCATTCTAAGAATTTGTATTGGTCATATGCTCTTTTTCCCCCTTTAGTGCTTTTGAAGTGTCTTAGTGTATTGTTCTATTTTGAATAATAGTCAAAATTGTAGAGCAAGGATACCATGGGTGTAATGTAATTTTACATATTTTAAAGTAATTGTCAAGTTCTCTTCTGTCTTGCTTGCAAAATTTGTTTAATTTTTGTTTGTATCTTATCAATAATCTTTTTAAATAGTGAAGTCAAATGAATATCAATAGTAACATTTAAAAGAGTGAAGTGTACTTCATATTTTTATTAGTGAATAGCATACATTTACAATACAATTATGTCATATTCTTTTAGGAACTTTGTTAAATAGATTACATGTATTCTCCATGCCAATAATTGAAAGATATTCTCATTATTTTTTATGAAATCCAAGTCTATTTGATAGATATTCTTATTGTCCTAAACAACATAAGTTGTAGATAAAACAGTTAATTCAAATCAAATATGTAGTGTACAATTCTTTATGGGTAAAATAACAAAATCTACTATTGTCAACACCCAAATTTCAAAACACAACAAAAAAATTTAACAAGTATAACAATAATTTTAATTATTTGTGAATAAAATAAATATAATATAAATTAAAGTAAATTATATCAATATAATATATAGAACTATAATATATAATAATAAAATAGCATAAAATTTAATTTCTTAAAATAATTAATAATAATAATAATAAATTGATGGAGGAGCATCTTGTTTGAGGGTGTGTTTTGTGTTTGCAAAATATTCCATGATTCTGTTGTGCCAACATAAAATTTGGAAGCTAGAAGTTATTTAATTGTCAATGTAAATGGTGTTACTGTGAAATTATAAATTTAATATTTTGAAGAGAATTGGTGAGTCATGGGAGATTAGTTGTAAATTTTTTGTTTGTCAATAAATAAATTATTAATAATAATGATATAAGATAATAATATGGTTTTATAATATAATATAGCTAGTTTTAAATATGTTATATTTGATTATATATTATATTAATTTATTAAATTCATATGTAATATATTAATTTTAACATGGCATTATAATAATATATATTGTATAATATGTAACATATATAATCTATTTTTTTTTTAATTTATAAGAAAGAAAATATTATATAAAAAAGATTAATGATTGCACTAATTTTTTAAAGATATTTTGCCACAACAATGTAACTAATTTCATTATATTTAATTTTTCTTAAAGTAAAATGTTTGATTTTTTACTTTTTTAATTTTTGAATTTTTTTTCCTTCATCTCATTATTCCAAAGAAAATCAATTAAGCAAGGTTAAGGAGGGTTTGTA
Organism: Sequoia sempervirens; assembly: GCA_007258455.2. Lineage (NCBI taxonomy): Eukaryota > Viridiplantae > Streptophyta > Pinopsida > Cupressales > Cupressaceae > Sequoia > Sequoia sempervirens. The sequence continues at coordinate 280,628,027 of VDFB02058242.1, read as the reverse complement.
GGTGAACTTCATTCAACTAATGAAAATGATACACCAGTTAAAATATTTGTTTGCAAAGTAATACATAAATTTGCATAATGTATTAATACATAAATTTGCATAATATATTAGCAAATTTTCATATAGATAAAATTTATGATATACCTTAAGTATTTTAGTTAAGTTGATTTCCATATAATTGCAAGGGTGTGCAATAATAATGCTAAATTTTTTTTTATTAAGGTGACTGTTATAATTAATATTACATAAATATAATCAAAATAATCTAATTTGAAAATATTAATAATTAAGAATTAGGTTTAGAATTAATTTTATTATAATTATAATTATATAGATTAATTTACAATTATAATAATATTATTTTTTAATTAAATTATGATTAGGGTTATAGTTCACTAAAATACAATTAAATATTTTAGTAATTTAGAATTAGAATTAAAATTATATAATTATTTAACTTTAGGATTAGAATATATAAATATAAATATAATTTATTAATTATTATTTTAAAATTTAAAATAATTATAAAAATAACTATAGATGTTTTAATCAATTATATTATAACCATATCTTATTTAATAATTATTTTAAATGTTTAATTAAATAATTAGTTGTGAGAATTTTTATAATCAAATAATTAATTACAACATTAGTTTTATAAATTAATTAAATTATAATTCTAGAGCCCTAATTATTATTAATAATTATAATTCTAAAATCATTATAATTATGATTAGGTTTAGAAATAGGGTTAACTAGTTTAATGGTTAGAATTATAGATATGATTAGAGTTAGGGTTAGGATTATTGTTAGAATTAGGATTAAAAATAGGGTTAAGATATAATTAGAATTATATTTCAAATTAATGTTAGAATAAGGGTAATGAAAAGTTAAATAATGTTCCCCTTAATCACACTTCAAAAATTTATCTTTATGTTAGAGTTAAAATTAGAGTTTGGTTTAGAATTAAAATTAGGATTAGAATAAAGGTTATAATTATGGTTAAGATTAGAATTAGGCTAAGGCTTACAATTAGGAAGGGTTAGGGTTAGAACTAGGGTTTCAATTATGTTTACAATAGGGCTAGGGTTAGAATTAGAATGAGAACTATGATTAGGGTTACAATAAAAGTTATAATTAGGATTAGAATTAAAATTATGATTACAATTATAGTTAGGGTTAGGGTTAAAAGTGAGGGTTATAATTTACTTAAGTTATTCTAATGCATATAAACCAATACAATAATAGTCACTATTAATGCACAATGATAACTTAAATGCAAAATTTCTCACTTAGTTCACTTAAACACCTATCTTCATCAACTGTTCTAGCAATAGTTACTATCAATGCACACCAATAATTTACGTAATAAATTACTTATTTAATTCACCTAAATATTTTTTCTGATCAATTATGTCCTATGCTTTCCTTTATTTATCTGTATTGTCAAACAAAACTACTTTGAGAATATAACTATCAATTGCTATTTTTCCAATCTAATCAAACCATCACTAATCTCAATTTTCCTACAAATCAAAGAGAAAAGCCATCTTGCTAGCATTTGGTAGGAACTTCACATCAATATCTAAGATTCACAACAAATAAAAATAAGACTATTCTTGCACATTTTGGCAGGAACTTCGTTGCTTTGCATCGACTTTACGCGAGAAATTGGGCATTAGAATTTTCTTAAATGTTCCATTTTCTCTATTTCTCATAACTAATGATTGTATACCTTATCCAAATTGGTTGTCTAACTGCACTTCATATTCTGTAAGTTCATTACAGACACAATAGATTGAATATTGTAAATAACAACATTAGTCATTATTACAGGGATCTCTACTTTTATTTGTTTTTACCTCTTGGAATTTTTGCTTAAGTTTGGTTTTTGTTGATATAAGAAAAATAAATAAGGAGAGTTTGAAAATATGGAGCTAGCTTGATTCTACCCTCATTCATCTGCCCCTTAGATAAACTGATTTATAGTCTCATTGCATGATTTGTCTCTCATATATGCCATTTATTGAAACTTTAAACTTAGTTTCAACTTTCTTTAATATTTTGGTTAAATATAAGCTTAGAGTATCAGTTTATCATCCTTCCAATAAATTGGAGGAACATAAATCTAGTTTTTCAGCCAAACCCAATAGCTTGATTTGGGACACTACTTGTCTATTGACTATCATTAATGTATACCAAAATATAAAAATTGAAGATGCCTTCAATAGTCAATATAAACCTACTATTTGAAACAAAAATCCTGCTATAAAACTATCTAAGGATTCCATATTTAAATGTTGGTCATAATGGGTGCACCCCTTTGCAAGATTAATCACACTACAAGAAGATATAAAAATCACAAGGTTCCAAGCCTATTTGTCAAATTGGAATAAATCCAATGCCACATTGTATGCTAAGTTCCATCATAAGCTTCTCTGCAACATCATCCCTTAACCATGGACCTTCATCACAAACCTTATCTTACATAAAAGGATAATTAACCAAATGTAGGTTGAGGTTGTGTAGACTTTCTATTGCATGATGACCCCAGTTACATATGTCATAGACACAAGGTCATAAGTTTGTTGTAGACTATCAACATCTAGTTTGAAGTCATCAAACTTAGGAAAATATTCAGGAGAATAGGAATTCTATAGAGAAACTTTCTCATTACTCATTCTTAGAAGAAAAAACCCTAACCTGCTTTTGTTGTTTACAGACAGTTTCGTTAATCTCATCCTTATATTTCTTTAGACAATTATAACCCCAAGAGGCCATATTGATAGCATGACCATCATTTGGGGGAAAGTAGAGGAAATCCCAGGAAAGAAAGTATGAGGTTTGAACATAAAGTTAGTACTGTGATCTTTCAAGATAGAGAAGTCCTCAACATCTAGTTTAAATTCCTTTGAATAAGATCCCTGACATTCATCCATTTTTCATTAAAATTCCTCTCATCCAAGCTTGATTGAATTGAGTGATGGTAATAGTATTCTCATAGACAAGTGTTTGGTCTTGGTATCCATGACACTAGGGGGAATGGAGATGGGAAGTGGGTTGGAATTAAGAACAACAAGGATCGTAGAATCTTTAACCAAACCAAGAGAATCCACATGTTATAACTAAAATGAGGACTTTGTTTGTGGCCTCGACTTGGCCTTTCTATTGTTTTACATGGCCCTTGCTTGAGCTCACTTTGTCACATACTTTAGTGGCAAAGACAATGTATTTACATTGATGTGTCTGGCTAAAATTTAATGGGAAAATGAAGTTCAATCCTCATATTTCAAATATTTCTTGTGGTTGGGATGGCCAAAGGGGCATAAAGTCTTGTTTTAATGGTTTGCCAATTCAATATTTCGTTACCTATTCTTTGGCATCAAGGCCACCATAGACTTTCCAAGAGTACATTGCATGTTACGGCATGAACTTGAAGTTCCAATGGCCTCCAATAAGATTCTCATGTGCCTATTGAAGTACATTCCCAATCTCTTACCACGTCACACACTTTAATACTTGGTTGGGCCCCAGCTTGAACAACAATCCATTGACTAGCTGGAATGCCTTGCTTTCCCATGCTAACCTTTAGTGGTTTCTTGCTTGTAATTCATGTATATTATATGAGGTTTGATTAATACTTGAAAGAAAATAGCAATCAACATTAATTAGAAAGAGGCAGCGATAAATATTGATAGAGGGAATCCATTCATATTTGTGCTCATCAAAAACTTGTTGAGTTTTTCTTGCAAAAACTTGGGATGAAAAAAATCTCACAAGTAGTTAAATTGTGTTACAATAATGTCCAATGAGACAGTAGAAGATTTGGGTTTGAAAAGGATAACACACCCAAATCCTTATAAGTTATCTCAACTTCAAAATGGACAAAAAATATTGATAAATGAACAATGCTTAGTTGATTTTTAGATTGCTTGGTATAAGGACAAAATTTATCTGGAAAAATACATATCTATAAATTTACAAGTATAGATGTTTAGTCTATAAATAAATACACATTGATTAAGTGTGGACTACATTATCTCTTCTTAAAAAAAATTTGACATGTTAGAATATGGGCCATATTCTATTGAATAGCTCTAAAATTTGAAACATAGTAGACTATCTTTATTTAAGTATTAATTTAAAGTTTTAAACCATGTTTCCAAAAAAAATTATGTAGACTGGATAGCTACTCAAAATAGAAAGAATTTTCTATGTAGATTTTACTCATGAAGTAGATATTCTTGTTGCTGCAACAGGTGTGCCAAATTTGGTTCGTGGTCATTAGCTAAAACCTGGTGTAGTACTAGTTGATCTTGGCTTAAATGCAGTAGAGGTATGACACCTTCTAACTTCCTTTTTCAAAAAAAAATTGTAAGTAAAAGATGGTTAATATACAGCAAATTAAAACTATTGCTTCCACTTTTGCATGATCCTAGTGCTAAAGAGAATACCAAAATTAGTCAGTCATGTTTCCTATGAAGAGGCTTCAAGAATAGCTTCAACAATTAATCGTCTACCATGTGGTCTTGGTCCAATAACTATTGCAATGCTTTTTTCCACTACTCTACAATCATCAAAATGGGCATATGGGTTCAATTGATATTTTTGATGTTTGATTTAGGCCTTTTGCAATAGACTTCACATTATAAGTTTTATTAGGCTTATAAATGAGTTATCTAAATTACTGAATGGAATAAAAAGATCATTTTCTATCGTAAGGCATTTTTTGGAGACATTAGGAACCTATAAGAGGACTTGGAACTATATGCTTTCATTTTCATTTGTGCAGAAAACTGTAACATTTAAGCAAGTTGGTTATACATGACTCTACGTACAATGAAAGTTCTAAAGATCTTTTCTTTTTGAAAGAGGATGTTTTATCATATATGCTAAATGGTTAAGGAAATATTTGAACTCATAAATATTTACATAAGACTGGAAACATGTAAATTGTGCTTTCTTCATGCCTAAAAGCACAACTAGAGCATGATAATTTTGAAGTGAGCAAAATTCTTTTGTTATAAGAGTCATTTTCTAATGGAAGACAAAGTTGACTCTATCAATGATCAAATTCCTAAATTTAGGTGACAATTGATTTATCTTGACCAATTGTTCCTAAAACACAGTATACTCAACAAATACAAACAAAACTATTCTAAAAATCCTTTTGGCAAAGAACTCTAGTTCGCTGTACCTTGTTGATTTAAAATAACTATTTTCTAAACCGTTTCTTGCATAACTATTTTCTCATTTGAATATAATCAAACTATATAATTTCATAGTTCATTGTGAATGCTTCTTCCTCTACAATTTGCAGGTGATTCAAGTACACATTCATATTTAATAGAGTGCCCTTGCTTCTAAAAGTGATGTAGTTTGACATGCTCTTTTTCCCTTTAGTGCTTCTTTGAAGTGTCTTAGGCATTGTTCATTTTGAATAATAGTCAAAATTGCAGAGCAAGGATACCATGGGTGCAATGTAATTTTACATATTTTAAAGGTATTGTCAAGTTCTCTTCTCTCTTGCCTGCAAAATTTGTTTAATTTTTGTTTGTATCTTATCAATAATCTTTTTAAATAGTGTACAATTCTTTATGGGTTAAATAACAAAATCTACTATTGTTAGCACCCAATTTTTAGAACACAAAAAAATAAATTAACAAGTATAAAAATAATTTTAATTATTTGTGAATAAAATAAATACAATATAAATTAAAATAAATTATATCAATATAATATATAGAACTATAATATATAATAATAAAATATCATAAAATTTAATTTCTTAAAATAATTAATAATAATAATAAGTTGATGGAGGAGCATCTAGTTCGAGGGTGTGTTTTGTGTTTGCAAAACATTCCATGATTTTTTTGTACCAACATAAAATTTGGAAGCTAGAAGTTATTTAATTGTCAATGTAAATGGTGTTACTGTGAAATTATAAATTTTATATTTTGAAGAGAATTGGTGAGTCATGGGAGATTAGTTGTAAATTTTTTGTTTGCCAATAAATAAATTATTATTAATAATGATATAAGATAATAATATGGTTTTATAATATAATATAGCTAGTTTTTAAAATATTATATTTGATTATATATTATATTAATTTATTAAATTCATATGTAATATATTAATTTTAACATGACATTATAATAATATATACTGTATAATATAATATGTAACATATATAATCTAATATTTTTTTTTAATTTATAAGAAATAAAATATTATATAAAAAAGATCAATGATTGCACTAAGTTTTTAAAGATATTTTCCACAACAATGTTAATTTCATTATATTTAATTTTTCTTAAAGTAAAATGTTTGATTTTTTACTTTTTTAATTTTTGAATTTTTTTCCCTCATCTCATTATTCCAGAGAAAATCAATTAAGCAGGGTTAAGGAGGGTTTGTAGGTGAACTTCATTCAACTAATGAAAATGATACACCAGTTAAAATATTTGTTTGCTTTAATACATAAATTTGCATAATGTATTAGCAAATTTTCATATAGATAAAATTTATGATATACCTTAGTTAAGTTGATTTCCATATAATTGCAAGGGTGTGCAATAATAATGTTAAAAATTGTTTATTAAGGTGAGTGTTATAGTTAATATTACATAAATATAATCAAAATAATCTAATTTGAAAATATTAATAATTAAGAATTAGGTTTAGAATTAAGCTTATTATAATTATAATTATATAGATTAATTTACAATTATAATAATATTATTATTTAATTAAATTATGATTAGGGTTATAGCTCACTAAAATACAATTAAATATTTTAGTAATTTAGAATTAGAATTAGAATTATATAATTATTTAACTTTAGGATTAGAATATATAAATATAGTTCTAATTTATTAATTATTATTTTAAAATTTAAAATAATTATAAAAATAACTATAGATGTTTTAATCAATTATATTATAACCATATCTTATTTAATAATTATTTTAAATGTTTAATTAAATAATTAGTCATGAGAATTTTTATAATCAAATAATTAATTATAATTCTAGAGCCCTAATTATTATTAATAATTATAATTCTAAAATCATTATAATTATGATTAGTAGTCACTATTAATGCACAATGATAACTTAAATACAAAATTTCTCACTTAGTTCACTTAAACACCTATCTTCATCAACTATGTCCTAGAAATAGTAGTTACTATCAATGCACACCAATAATTTATGTAATAAATTACTTATTTAATTCACCTAAATATTTATTCTGATCAATTATGTCCTATTCTTTCCTTTATTTATTTGTATTGTCAAACAAAACTACTTTGAGAATATAACTATCAATTGCTATTTTTCCAATCTAATCAAACCATTGCTAATATCAATTTTCCTACAAATCAAAGAGAAAAACCATCTTGCTAGCATTTGGAAGGAACTTTGCATCAATATCTAATATTCACAACAAATAAAAATAGAACTATTCTTGCACATTTTGGCGGGAACTTTGCATTAATATCTAAGATTTAAATAAAAACACAACAAATAAAAATAGGACTATTCTTGCACATTTTGGCAAGAACTTTGTTGCTCTGCATCAACTTTACGCAAGAAATTCGGCCTTAGAATTTTCTTAAATGTTCCATTTTCTCTATTTCTCATAACTAATGATTGTATACCTTATCCAAATCGGTTGTCTGACTACACTTCATATTCTTAAGTTCATTACAGACACAATAGATTGAATATTGTAAATAACAACATTATTCATTATTACAAGGATCTCTACTTCCATCTATTTTTACCTCTTGGAATTTTTGCTTAAGTTTGGTTTTTGTTGATATAAGAAAAATAAATAAGGAGAGTCTGAAAATATGGAGCTAGCTTGATTCTACTATCATTCATCTGCCCCTTAGATAAACTGATTTATAGAGTCATTGCATGATTTGTCTCTCATATATGCCATTTATTGAAACTTTAAACTTAGTTTCAACTTTCTTTAATATTTTGGTTAAATATAAGGTTAGAGTATCAGTTTATCATCCTTCCAATAAATTGGAGGAACATAAATCTAGTTTTTTAGCCAAACCCAATAGCTTGATTTGGGACACTACTTGTCTATTGACTATCATTAATGTATACCAAAATATAAAAATTGAAGATGCCTTCAATAGTCAATATAAACCTACTATTTAAAACAAAAATCCTGCTATAAAACTATCTAAGGATTCCATATTTAAATGTTGGTCATAATGGGTGCACCCCCTTGCAAGATTAATCACACTACAAGAAGATATAAAAATCACAAGGTTCCAAGCCTATTTGTCAAGTTGGAATAAATTCAATGGCACATTGCATGCTAAGTTCCATCATAGGCTTCTTTGCAACATCATCCCTTAACCATGGACCTTCATCACAAACCTTATCTTACATAAAAGGATAATTAACCAAATGTAGGTTGAGGTTGTGTAGACTTTCTATTGCATGATGACCCCAGTTACATATGTCATAGACACAAGGTCATAAGGTTTTTGTTGACTATCAACATCCAGTTTGAAGTCATCAAACTTAGGAAAATATTCAGGAGAATAGGAATTCTATAGATAAACTTTCTAATTACTCATTCTTAGAAGACAAAACCCTAACCTGCTTTTGTTATTTACAGACAGTTTCTTTAATCTCATCCTTATATTTCTTTAGAAAATTATAACCCGAAGAGGCCATATTGATAGCATGACCATCATTTGGGGGGAAGTAGAGGAAATCCCAGAAAAGAAAGTATGAGGTTTGAACATAAAGTTAGTACTATGATCTTTCAAGATAGAGAAGTCCTCAACATCTAGTTTAAGTTCCTCTAAATAAGATCCTTGATATTCATCCATTTTTCATTAAAATTTCTCTCATCCAAGCTTGATTGAACTGAGTGATGGTAATAGTATTCTCATAGACAAGTGTTTGGTCTTGGTATCCATGACACTAGGGGGAATGGGGATGGGAAGTTGGCTGGAATTAAGAACAACAAGGATCGTAGAATCTTTAACCAAACCAAGAGAATCCACATGTTATAACTAAAATGAGGACTTTGTTTGTGGCCTCGACTTGGCCTTTCTATTGTTCACTTCGTCACATACTTTAGTGGCGAAGACAATGTATTTACACTGATGTGTCTGGCTAAAATTTAATGGGAAAATGAAGTTCAATCCTCATATTTCAAATATTTCTTGTGGTTGGGATGGCCAAAGGGGCATAAATTCTTGTCTTAATGGTTTTCCAATTCAATATTTCATTACCTATTCTTTGGCATCAAGGCCACCATAGACTTTTCAAGAGTACATTGCACGTTGCGGCATGAACTTGAAGTTCCAATGGCCTCCAATAAGATTCTCATGTGCCTATTGAAGTACATTCTCAATCTCTTACCGCGCCACACACTTTAATACTTGGTTGGGCCCCAACTTGAACAACAATCCATTGACCAGCTGGAATGCCTTGCTTTCCCATGCTAACCTTTAGTGGTTTCTTGCTTGTAATTCATGTATATTATATGAGGTTTGATTAATACTTGAAAGAAAATAGCAGTCAACATTAATTAGAAAGAGGCAACGATAAATATTGATAGAGGGAATCCATTCATATTTGTCCTCATCAAAAACTTGTTGAGTTTTGCTTGCAAAAACTTGGGCTGAAAAAAATCTCACAAGTAGTTAAATTGTGTTACAATAATGTCCAATGAGATGGTAGAAGATTTGGGTTTGAAAAGGATAACACACCCAAATCCTTATAAGTTGTCTCAACTTCAAAATGGTCAACAAATATTGATAAATGAACAATGCTTAGTTGATTTTTAGATTGCTTGGTATAAGGACAAAATTTATCTAGCAAAATAAATATGTATAAATTTATAAGTACAGATGTTTAGTCTATAAATAAATACACATTGATTAAGGGTGGACTACATTATCTCTTCTTAAAAAAAATTTTGACATGTTAGAATATGGGCCATATTCTATTGAATAGCTCTAAAATTTGAAACATAGTAGACTATCTTTATTTAAGTATTAATTTAAAGTTTTAAACCATGTTTCCAAAAAAAATTATGTAGACTAGATAGCTACTCAAAACAAAAAGAATTTTCTATGTAGATTTTACTCATGAAGTAGATATTCTTGTTGCTGTAGCAGGTGTACCAAATTTGGTTTGTGGTCATTAGCTAAAACCTAGTGTAGTACTAGTTGATCTTGGCTTAAATGTAGTAGAGGTATGACACCTTCTAACTTCCTTTTTCAAAAGAAGTTTGTAAGTAAAATATGGTTAATATATAGCAAATTAAAACTATTGCTTCCACTTTTGCATGACCCTAGTGCTAAAAGAGAATACCAAAATTAGTCAGTCATGTTTCCTATGAAGAGGCTTCAAGACTAGCTTCAACAATTAATCGTCTACCATGTGGTCTTGGTCCAATAACTATTGCAATGCTTTTTTCCACTACTCTACAATCATCAAAATGGGCATATGGGTTCAATTGATATTTTTGATGTTTGATTTAGGCTTTTTGCAATAGACTTCACATTAAAAGTTTTACTAGGCTTATAAATGAGTTATCTAAATTACTGAATGGAATAAAAAGATCATTTTCTATCATAAGGCATTTTTTGGAGACATTAGGAACCTATAAGAGGACTTGGAACTATATGCTTTCATTTTCATTTGTGTAGAAAACTGTAACATTTAAGCAAGTTGGTTATACATGACTCTACATACAATGAAAGTTCTAAAGATCTTCGCTTTTTGAAAGAGGATGTTTTATCATATATGCTAAATGGTTAAGGAAATCCTTGAACTCATAAATATTTACATAATGGATTAACATGTAAATTGTGCTTTCTTCTCAGCCTAAAAGCAATAACCAGAGCATGAGAATTTGAAGGAGAAAAATCTTTGTTTTTGATAAAGGGTAAAATGGGTTTTACGATATCCAAACCACAAAGCCATAAATATAAAGAAAGGAAAGAAAAGTCTATCAAAAAACAACAAATTCCAGACAAAAGGTAAAACTAGAACAAGTAGCAAATATTCATGAAAGGACTGTGAAGGTCAAACAAAAGCCAAAGAGGAAAAGCCAACAAAACTGCCGCAATTAACCCAGAGTCTTCAGGATAGACTCTGTCTCAACCTCCAGATTCTGCGTATCATAAACACCTTTCTTAAAAGTTTGAATCATTTGCAGAGTGGGGGGAGCCTTCCTCTTCAAATTGGCCTTGATTCTCTTAGAAATACCAGTATCCTCCTCCTGGTTTCTTTCATTGATTTCCTCCAGATCAACCACCGTAGACTTCGCCTTTCATTGTTATAAAAGTCATTTTTAATGGAAGACAAAGTTGACTCTATTAATGATCAAATTCCTAAATTTAGAAAAAAATTGCTTTATCTTGATCAATTGTTCCTAAACACAAGAAATCCTCTAACAAACAAAACTATTCTAAACTTTTTAAGTGTGAACTTCACAAGCCCAGAAGCTCTTGTTTCTATCGCTTATCTAATTAATGCAGCTTTGGACCGGCTGATCCTGGGTATTAAACTGCATGTGACTCGGACGAAGGAAAATGGCAGGGAGAATGAACGAAGACGGAAGGAAAAATGGCAGCAAAATGAACGGTTACATTTTTTCTATCCGCTGATCTCGCGGAAATTAGCTCGGTCTGTTTCATAGAGGGAAGGCCTTCACTGAATTGCACCTCATTACAACACTTACCATCTTATATTCTATAACTTATCCCTAATTTGGAACCACATCGTATTTCCAAGCCATCGTCTCAACCAGTACCAGTACTACCATCCCTTGTCTCCGTAGCCCCATTAATTAACTCGAGTAGCGCGGGACGGGCTGGCGAATCCCGATGTGGCTTATAATATAATATTAATCACTAATATCGACAAAGAGCGTGACGGCTGGAATTTGCACCGTTAATGCATGGTACACTCGGCGTTCGGTGTTTTTCATTCGACTTGGAGTAGCCTGTGTCCATATTCTCTGTACCTATTTACATAGCTTTTTCGTCTTTCATCGTTCCGGATGAGGTTGATGAGTCTGGTAATGACAAGGAGAGCGAGCAACAGCAGCAAACGCAAAATGTAAGGGATATACATGTCATGTTCCGCTATGTTTCACTGTGCGCTATTTTAAGGAAAACACTTTCTTCGTAAGAAAACAGCTGTTAACCCTCCATTGCTTTTATGAGTGTCGTTTGAGGAATTTGGCGTTTCAAGTAAGTGTAGCTACCCCTGCTATTTTCAAATAGGCTCACTCTCTAGGAATGTAATTTTAAACTGTAATGCATGTGGCAGAGATTTTTACGCCGAAGGCGTGTCACTCTTTGAGCTTTCGAAGCTCTTTTTAACCATCGACGGTTGGAAAGCACGGACGCGCTTGGCAAGGTTCTCCATCCATCCACAACCGTTGATCGTTTAATTCTTCTTCAAAAATATCTGCCTTCTGTTAATATCTGCCCTACTTTCGTGACCTCCTTTTTAATCAGCGACATCAACAGAGATTTGTGCAGAATCTTGAGGTAAGTCGCATTTCTCTCACCGTTAATGGTTTCCACTCCATATTTTACTGCTTCCCCCACCGCTAATGCTTTCCGCCCCTTTACTGTGAATAGATTGAAGCAGCAAGATTAAGCAGCAACAGTACACAACTTGGGGTTTCCTGAAAATTTCCTACAAGCTCTGCCCATTTTCTCTCATTGGCATCATTGACAGGTCGACGCAATTTCCGCAGAATCTGTAGGTAAGCCACTTCCCATGATTTTGGTTTATTGTATTTTTTTAACCTTCTGCATTACAGAAACCATTTGCATCTGCTTCAAATTTTCTAGGCTTTTTTTTTTTTTTTAAGCAAATCCATTTCGTGTCTACCTTGCCATTGTTGTATTGTAATTTCGGCCTTTTGTTTTGTATTATCAGTCCGTAGACATTCCTGGTATCCACTCCCTCAAAGGGCTGCATTCCCGTTAGAAAAACCTTCTTGGGGATATTGGAAGACTTCCGGTGCCCTCCAGTAACAAGTTCCCCTGCTGACTTCAGGGGACCAGAAACTATAAAGCCTTAAATTGGACTCCCCAAAATCACACAAGCTTAACTCGCCCGTACCGTTTAGCAATATTTTTCTGTCAAACACACACCTATCAATTGAACAATGAAAGGGTTCTGCAGCTTTGCGTGCACGGTAATTTCCACTTGCAGTAGAGAGTCGAAATCCTCACAAAATATGGGGATCTCCTTAACAGCAACCTTCACTCCAAGCCATAAACCCTCGTACACTTATCCAAAAGAACCCTGCCCAATAACTGCAAGTTTAGGAAACAAATCTTTGGCATCAATTTGCAACCACGGAGACACACAGACAGAAGAGAAGCCAACATTCATCTAAAACTAATATTTGACATTCAGTCATTTTTTTAAATATTCAGGCGAAACAAAGCATTGGTGAAAGAGCTCAATATTCCACCCCCACAAGCAGAAGAACTTCACTTTCCAACCCAGTATTCTTGTTTCTGGAAGCAATGGTGGACTTACTGGCGTAGCCCTAACTATAATAGTGTTAGATACTTATTCACACTTGTCTGTGCTTTACTTAATCTTTTGGAAGGTTGGCACAAAATCGTATGTAGTTCCATTGAAGACATCCTACTTTCCAAACATTTTAGCTGCACAGACTACCAAAATATCAAATGACCTGTTTCTAGCCCTAGTGAATACCTAGTTTCTGATTACCTTATTAGCTAACTAGACATTTTTTGAACATGAAGACCAACAACACCAATCTTTTTATTGTTGCGGGTGCCTTATATGGATTTGTAATCTTCTTAGGAGTCAATAGTTGTTCAACTGTGCAGCCTGTAGTTGCAGTGGAGAGAACTGTGTTCTACAGAGAAAGGGTTGTAGGAATGTACTCTGCAATACCCTATGCTCTCAGTTAGGTTAGTTCCCTTTCTTAAGATGCCATTTTGTTCCATGAATCAAAATTTCTAGTCACATGCAAAGCACAATAGCCAATTCAATTTGCCATCCAAGTAAATCCCTTTTTTATGTGCAATTTTCTTCCAATTCTCACGTTTCTTCATGTAAAGTAGACCACTTTATCTATATGGTTAGTTTACTCGTGTTGAAATGTGTGTGGATGCCCAACCTCACCATGATGTGAATATTATGGATACAGCACAATGTTAAAACAAGGCAAATATATGGTTATTGTTAATTTATAACAAATCTGAATCTCTTTTTTATATTTCTATGATAGATGTAATTGAGCTTTCATGTCATTGAAGAATTTATTATCAACGTTGACAAACAATAGAAGCTGATAGAGAAGAATAGTATGCAGAATAGAACTGTGTTTTTTTCATTTTTATATTTGATGCAGAAAATTCCAAAATGGTGGTTCTGGTACTACTGAATGTGCCAATGGAGTTTCCGAAGGGCGACTCGCCTGCGCGGACGGTCTCGGGACGGGGACGGGGACGGCGGCCTACCACACATATGGTACTTGAATAACTAGTTATAAAAAGATGTTTTAGAATAACAATTCAAATTAAACTTTGGCAAATTAGTAAAATTGCAAATACTAACATTTTGAATGCTTGAAAACTATTAGTATTTAGTAATCACTAATCAAATAAATATTAAAATTTGACAAATGAAATTGTCGAATTTGAGATTTCTATTATATGAATATCGAAAATATGACATGTCACATCATAATATCATATCATAATGATAAAAATAAGTAGCATGAGTACATTGATAGTTTGATATCATAATCAAAATAAGTACAAAATGCAAAAATGTAGTGAAGGGAGGCCTCTAATCATCCCCAAACTCCTCATCACTCGAACTACTGGAATCCTCGCGATCAAGCGCTGCCAAACTAATACCAACCAGCCCTGCATCTGAAGCCGAAACTGCAGCATCCTCATCAATCTGTGCTGGCTCCTCTGGGTCTACATCCCACCGTGCTGCTGGACTCTCTTTGTACAAAAGTGATTTGCGGTCAATGAGACGCAAAGCACTATGTATAGCCACAAGCTTCTCTGCTCTCCTAGAGGTAAGTCTGTTCCTCTTAAGAGAGTGGATGAAGCTTTATGTAGACCAGTTCCTCTCAGCAGCTGAAGAACTAGAAACCTGAGATAACAATCGAATGGCTAGAGTGGTAGTCAAAGATCCTGATCCATGGCAAGTCCACCACAAAATTGGGTCTTCTTGCACCATAGTTCGCATATCCATCTTGGCTGCATCTGAATAACCTCT
The DNA here is from genome assembly GCA_007258455.2 of Sequoia sempervirens. Lineage (NCBI taxonomy): Eukaryota > Viridiplantae > Streptophyta > Pinopsida > Cupressales > Cupressaceae > Sequoia > Sequoia sempervirens. The sequence goes on along the minus strand of VDFB02058242.1, from coordinate 280,612,731 downwards.
AAGAGTGGCAAATTTGGTACACTCAGTGCGAATCACACTGGCATCTACATCATCATACATCCTCTCAATGCACCTAAAGAACCCTGCCTTCACCTCTGCATCCTGTATCGGTGTTACTCTACCAGGCCTAGTCAAGTACCACTTAGGATTAAGTGCATAGGCTGCCATGTGCAAGGGAGTGTTGAGCTGCTCCCATCTCCTGTGAATGATTGGCTGAATGTGCTCGTGGTAGAATGCTAATGTAGGGTCCCTCTCTCGCACAACAGCCCTCATTTGATCAAGCATAGAATCAATGCACTCATACACCTCTCCAAGGCTAGGTGCATCCACATCCCCATACCTGATAACCTGGAAAACTGGTTTAATGATGGCAACAATATATTTTGCATCAGCCCAAAACACATCGCTCTTCACTGTATCCTTCACCTTCCTCCCATGCTCTGTCCTAGACTCGGCCCACCTACTCCAATCTGCTGTCATGACCATGAGTTGCAGTGCCTCTTGCAACTCAATCATTCTGTCTAAGAGAATGAAATAAGAACCATATCTCGTATCAGTAGGTTTCAGGAACTCCTTAGCGAAGGTCCTGAAAAGTGCATGTGATGTGTGGTGGTTGCAGATAAACATCTGCACATCTCTCGCATCATGAACCACTGCTCTAATCCATTCAATCTTTCCCATGTCCTTGAGTGCATTGTTCATGGCATGCACACAACATGGGGTCCACCAGATATGCCTATAAGTAGCCTCAATAAGTCTCCCTGCAGCTTTGCACACATGCGCAGCATCTGTCACAACTTGGACCACATTTTGTGGCCCAACCTCCTCAATAGCACCTCTGAGAACCTCAAACTGAAAATCAGCATCTTTGCGATGCCCTGAACAATCAACTGCCTTAAGAAAATATGGGCCCTCAGTACATGTAACCATGATGTTAATGAGTGGACGATGGCTAATGTTCGTCCACCCATCCATGACTATGCTACATCCTGTCTCAATCCAACACTCCTTCATCTTCTCCATCAACAAATTGATCTTGGAATAGTTCTTATCCAAGATCGTTGTCCTCAATTTCGTCTCACCTGGTGGCACATATGATGGTCCTCCCTTTGCCACCATCGATATCATATCCTTAAAATAAGGAGATCGGGTAACATGAAACGGGATGCCATTGGCAAAGAAGAACTTGCCAATGGCATCATCTATCTCATCCTTGAGCTGCACATTAAACAAATCTGCAATGGGGTTACTTTGAGTTTGACTTTGCACTTTCCGTTTCCCCCTCCCCTCTCCTGCATAGGCACTAGAAGAAGAACCTGGTGTCCCTCCTACTCTCGTCTGCAAAGTATGGCTAGATCTCTGTTGTTGGCTATGCTGAAGCTGTGTCCTATGAGACAAAGTAGTAGGCACAGGTGCAACTGGAGTATCATCAGGAACACCCCATAACTTATTTATTTCAATTTTGAATTTCAGGTTTTCTGGTTTTAATAAAAAACGACATATCCCCACACCTTTTCCTTTAATGAAAAGGAGGTGTGCATTAACTCTAGTGATGCTGCCATACCACCCACCACCACAAAAGTTGCACTTCCACCTCCCTGTGCCACCAACTGTTGCCCCTTGCGGTTGCCTGCTTAGATCTTTTGTTGCCAATTGTTTGAGAGGGGAAGTGGGATCAAAAGGACCCCTAGCATACTTTGCCAATATTGCAGAAGGGCAATTTACATTACTTGCTTCACTTGCCATGGAACTAGTTTGGACTTCATGCTCATCCCCATGGTCATCCCCCTCAACCCCAGGTTCATATTCAGGATCAACATCACTATGTGAATGAGCTTCATCCTCACTCATGTTGATGTCATCATTGTCATGAGAGCTCATTGTGACACTGCAATAAACAAATAAATTCTATAAGTGCCTAGTTTCAGCCTAGTTTCTGTTTAACAAATTTTAAAATAAAATTTTAAAATTTCATGATGAATCTTGATGGAAAGATGAAAGAAAAAAAAATGAGCCTTGAAATGAAAATGAAGAATATGAATATGCATTTGCAGCCATGTATATGAAATTATGATTAAATTTTTAATCATAATTTCATAGACATGTGGCTGCAAATGCATATTCATGTTTTGATTTTCATTTCAATGCCCATTAAAAACATCAAACTACATTTTCAAAATGAATCTAAAAACTTGGAAAACAAAACAAAAAAAAATTGAAAAAACTAAGATAAACAGTCATAAAATCCTACCTTGTGCTTGAAAAATCCTTCAAAATTGGTGTAGAATGCTCCTCCTCTTCTTCTTCTTTCTCCTTCTCACCCCTCTTGCACTTGCAGCACCTCAAACTCACTCTTCTCACTGGTTTTCCTCTTCTTCACCTAGCTGCTCCAAAACATCAAATGCATATATGAGTAAAAAAGAAAGCAATTTGAGAGTTTTATTTCATTTAGAGGCTTTGAGATGGGTCCCATAGGCCTTTAGGGTTCAGCCCCAGGCACAAACTTCAACAAAACTTCAACAAAAATAAAAAGATTTTAAAACATGTTTTATCATAAGGCCCCAAGCAAGTGAGACTCCTAGGGCGCCTCCGAGACGCCGAGAGGGACGCTGGATGTCTCCTGACGCTCGAGACTTCGTGCCTCCCTGCCCTTCAGACGCCTCTCACGCCCCGGCAGCTGCGGAGGACTGCCAAGGGACACTCCACATGCCTCCAAGTCCCCTCAAACGCCCCGGACGTGAGACAAAGACAAAGGGGGGGACGCTGGCCCCTCGAACACCGGATAAAATTAAACTTTAATTTTATATTCTATATTTTAATTTATTATTATTATAATCCAATTTGAAAAAGGGATTACACAGGGACATGCCCTTATTGGAGAATCACCAAAATACAAATATGGTATAATTTTGACAACATAACTGTACCTGGAAACTCACTATGAAATCTCCATCTTTAGCATCCAATAAATAGAGAATTCAAATAATGAAACCATGGGTGGTAAACCACAAACCATGGGCTAATACCATGACTCAAAAATGGCACCCAAATCTAGGGCCCAAATTCCAACTCCTCCTGTGGTCTTGTTTTTCTAGGCTAAAAATAGAATATGCCCTTACACTTGTCATACCATGTCATAAACTATCATATGTAACTCCCCAAGTTAGGCACTCCATTTTGTCTCCATCATATTCACTCAAAGATGCCCTATGATGTGTCATAAGTTGGTCAACTTGGTCAAGTAAAATTGTAACCCCTACTTACATGCTCTTACATGTGTTGTAGATTATCTTACACTACTTACATTGTTATAGATTCTCTTACACATCTTATATGAAAAAATATTCTCTTACACACATCTACATATGTCATAACAAAATGTACACATGACAAGAATGACCAAGTCAGTGGGAGGTCCTTTTCCATGAGGGATCAATATGAACATTAGGATGCAAGCTTGAGACACATTTTCCATCATTCTTCCACTTGTTGAACACCTTACAAGAGCAAAAGGGGAACATCAATACTATCAATTAATTGTTAGGGGTTGAGAGGTCAACAGTCTCATAGCACCACTTGAACTTGTTTGTGCTCATTTGTTTCATTAATGCATCTACAACATTCTTCAAAGTGTCAACTTTCTCTAGCATCTCCCCTTCATCTTCCACCATATCTCGAACAACATAGTACAATATATCAATATGCTTTTGTTTGTGTGTGAAAGGTCAAGTTCTTTGCTAAACATATGTCACTTTGACTGTTATAATGAACTCTAATAGATATTTGGCTCAACCCCATGTTTGAACACAAACTTAGAAGCTAGACTTCATCCTTACAAGCATGAGTAGCTTCCATGTACTCTGTCTGTAATATCCCTAAATAGGGATAATGGAAAAAACACAATATCTCCAAAAATATGCAATAGAAAATTTTGAAATTTTATTTACAAATAGATAACCCTTCAACAAGCTCAGATCAATGCTCAAAATATTTTTCTGCTAATTAATAGAAATTTTTGAATATCAAAAAGTTATAGAAAACACATTAAAAACTGCCCAGAACTTTCAGAAATAGCTTACATTAATTTTCCCATAATTTTCTGAGATGAATATGATTAACAGTATGCAGATTTAGGCACAAATACCTTAGGAATATCTTCAAACCCTAGCTGCCTTTGCCAAAACCCTAGTAAACTAGCACTAGGTCTGTCCCACTTATTCTTTCTATTATTAGCTTCAACGATGCTCAGAAACATGAAGACACATTGCTGTAGATAATCCAAATCTGATCTTGATATTCTGAAACTCACCTCCCAAAATGGCCTCCAAACCTGATAACAAATTGCAGCTCTGAAAATGATGTGCTAGGGCATCATAGAGCAAAGCCCTTCCATCGAAACACACCCTTCTGACTAGGGGGAACCCATATGTTTCTTTGAAACCAGGGATACTCAAGGGTTTTCAAACCTTAAGCCAAAGATTGCAACAACAATAGAGAAAAGACTGATAACGTAATGAGCTCCAAAAGAATCCTAAAATGTTATATAATAACTCCCAAGAGAATGATCTAATCTCAACCATAGATTCATTGCAAGTCCAATTCAATGCTCCAAATAAAACCCTAAAAAATGAGCCAATAGGCTCCTTATTTTCCAATACTCCCTTGACCCTTTTTGCACAGGTTTAATAAAAATCACTTAAACTCAAAAAGGGGAAATAATAAGTCTTTAGGCTAAGAGTCACTTAAGTTGCATAAAAAGACATGCCCACAACTTAAGAATAAAATAGGATACAAGACAAAGATTGCACACCCAATAATGCTCTACATCCTCTTCCTCTTGGGTAATCTAAGGAAAGGACAGCCCATGTATTGTTAAGCCACATGGCTTGAGTTGGGGACATCGCACTATCTCTGTTGTAGATAAAGAAACTACAACTTGTTTGCATATCCAACTCACTACACCATTAAAGAGGCTAAACACATAGCCATTGGTAGACCTTCTAAGTTTGACATCCACAGTCCATTCAAAATCTACATATCCCTAAAAATCCATTGAGAGTTGGTTCTCTAAAATGTCAACATGATAACAAATGGAGTACTTGAAAGTACTTTGCAAATACTTGAAGACCCTCTTCCTTGTAACCCAATGTCCCATCTATGATTAGTCATGTAATGGCTCAAGACTCTCACTTCTCAAGCAATGTTTGGTTTGGTGCAAACCATAACATACAAAAGGCTTCAATTGCACTAACATAAGGCATTGCATTCATTTCCTCCATCTTTGTAGGTGTCAACTAAAAGCTTAGTTCTTGCAAAAGTAGCAACACTAACTATTTTGTTTCTGATTATGCTATAACTATGCAAAATGGGCACAACTTCATTTTTCCAACCCAAATTTTTTGTTATCTCTATCCCATCTAATTTCCATCCGAAGGATATACTTATTAGCCATTAAGTTTTTTTTATTTCAAACTATAAGGAAAGTTGAGATTGCAAGTCCCTAATCATTTTTTATCATTACCAAATAACAACATATCATCAACATACAAAGTAATAATGATAAAATGACCACCACACTATTTATAATAAACACAATGATTTGACTTAGGTTTGATAAACCTTTGTAATGTCCCTTACCTGACTTTGCCCTAGAGTTTGCTTATTGATTAGGGTTAGGGTTTTTCACCTTGTCAATTTTCAATGATATATTCCTAGTTGAAACCTGCATTCACCATTTGAACAATATTTCCACATATACATATGTCCATTAGCATTAATATCTAGATATCCAAATATAAACATAATCACAAAGCAATTATGAAGACATATGGGGAGTGGCCTTTTTCTAGTCCAAAGGTTGTAAACTACAACCCTCCCTTCTTAGCGACTTGTAACTGCTTTCTCTACCCATATGGGTAGATCCGCCTGAAGTCCTTGGCTAAGTTCAAGGGGTTGTAACCTACAACCTTCCCCTCTAGGTGGCTTGTAACTGCTTTCTCCACCCATGACATCACCTCAGAAAACACATGACCTACTGGGGGAAGCCAACGGAGCTTATAAGTGGCCTAGGCCTACCACCCCTCCATGGCCGCAGTGGATCTTAGGTGGGACCCCCACCCCTCCATGGCCCAACCCATGCCTTGGGTCTGGGCAAAACCTTAAGTGAACTTGCCACCCCTCCATGGCCCATCCCTGCCTTGGGTCCTAGGGAAGGACTTGAGTGGGCTTTTTAGGCACCAATTTTCTTAGGTCCTTCCTCCCTAGTAGGGTTGTAAACACTCATGAAGACAATCTTTTAGCAATCAAAAACATTTGCATTTATTACTGATTCTTTAAGTCAATATCAACATCATTGTTATCATGATAATTCCATAGAAAGCATTACACCAATAATCAGATTAGCAATATCTGTTTTTTATATTCAAAATATGCTAAATATTATTGCTAAGTGAGTACATCACCTGTTCGGCTGTGTCTTCCCTGTCTCCTAGTGCCTTAATTGCCTTCCTTCAACCTTACATTTGATTGATCATAGGATAAAGACATATAAATAAATATTAATCTATCCATTTTTTTATTAAGATCGTAATTACTTATAAGGCTCAATAATTGCTTCAAGTATCCTTTTTGTATATTCACAATTGATTCACATATCTACTTACCCATATATATATATACACAACACACACACATTATTATATTTAACTTACAGTTAATGTTTACTTGATTCCCTTTAACTGCTAATGTCTCTCTAATCTACACGATCTGCAGGAGTTTATATTTTTCCATCCAGCCAATGATATTACTATGATAATAATAAATATTACACAATCTGCAGTTATCCTTTTCCTTTGTTTTCTGATTCTCTATTTATATTCCATTTCATTCTCCTTTTCCTTGTTCATAATTGCTCGATGTTTTTCCTTTGGAGGTTTTATGAACATCTTTTTATATCTATATATTCAAATTAAAGGATACATCTTTTGAAGAGAGATGTCCATATGAAAAGTCACAAACCTTTTTAAAACTTTCATTACTGTCTTTAAACCACAATTTATGTATTTATTCTTTTAAAAAAGATAACTGCTGTCTTTAAAGATGGAATCGCTGTCCTTTAAGGTGGAATCGCTGCTTTTATAATGAAGCCTTTTTCTTCATTAATAATCATTCCTGCATTGCTGTTTATGATTTTTATTTGGGAATCGATGCTTTCATAATCGTTGGCTTCTATGAATCAACTTTGCATGATTTAATATTTATTTGTTTATTTTACTTTACATTTGTTATTTGTTTATTTTATTTAATATTTAATATTTAATATTTGTTTATTTTATATTTTATTTTTAGCTTACATTTTTAGTCAACCAAAATAATCTGTTATTTTTTTTTTTTTGATGTTCATTTATTTGTATTCTAATATTTCGTATTTTGATCAATAAGTTACACTCTTTTATATTGATATATTATTTCACATTAATATATTATAATGATTATGATATTTAGTATTTAGATTTTGGTAATTAATATTTAATATTATTTTTGATAATTATAATTATAAGTATTATTATATTGCTAATATTCTTCTTTTATTTAATATGTATTTTATTTATTTATTTGCATTTCAACACTTAGTTATTTTAATATTTTATTTCAGGGACATGACAACTCAACTCCAAAACATATGAATCAAACATTTATACAACATTTTAGGAGACTATTTTAAACCATAGAGGGATTTCTTCAACTTACAAACCAAGTTTTCCTTACCCTTTGCAATGCATTAGTATGGTTGACATGTAGATCTTCTCCACTAGATCATTGTGCAAGAAAGTTGTCTTCACATCCGTGTGTTTAATTTCAAGATCAAAAGCAGCAAGACAAGCTAATAACGTTTTAATGAATGTCAACTTTGCAACAAAAAATATCTCACCAAAATCTATTCCCTCGTTCTAGGAATAATCTTTGGCAACCAACTTTTCCTTGTACTTCTCAGTGCTACCCTCAAAGCTATTTTTTTTTTTGAACACCCATTTGCAACAAATGGGCTTCTATCCTTCAGGAAACTAAACCAAGTCCCATTTATCATTCTTTTTAAGTGCAACTATCTTTTCTTTCATGGTTGATTTCTAGGATTTACAATCATCCATTTCCATTGCCTCTTTAATTGGTTCTAGGTTCATGAGTGTTAGTCAACAAAGAAAAAATATATTTTAAATTAGGTAGGTATATCTTTTTGGTTGCCTCCTCCATCAAGTGGACTTCCTCAAAAGCTAAGGTGGAGGTTCTACTTCATCTTCCAAACTTTTTGATCTCTCCTCACTAGGTCCATCATAAACCTTTGGTTCATTATTTTGTGTAGCGCTCTCGGCCTTTGGCTATAGTTGCATAGCTAACTTCCTATCCTCCTTTGATTGCTCAACTTTAGAAGGTTTGATCTTTCTAAAGATCACATTTTGATTGCATAGAACTTTCGCAGCCATGAGATCCCAAAGCTTGTACCTTTTCACATTGATACCATAGCCATGAAGATACATTTTACAACTTTGTTATCCAACTTTTACTGCTTCTCCTTAGACACATGAACATATATCTCACAATTGAACACATGGAAATTCTGAAGTGAGGACCTTTTGTTTGTCGAAACCTCTAGAGGGGTTCTCAGCAAGTACTTGATGTAGAAGATTTATTCATTAGGTAACATGTTGTAGAAATTGCCTCTACTCAAAATTTACGTTCCAATTTAGAGGCACTGAGCACACATCTAGCCCTCTCCATCAAATTCTTGTTCATATGTTCTATAACTCCATTTTGCTAAGTGTATGGAGTGGTATGCCATTCTCCTTACAAAATCATCAAACTCTACAAAAAAATACTAACTACCATTATGAGTTCTCAAAACCTTAATCTTTCCACCAATTTGATTTTCCAAGAGAGCCTTAAAATCCCTAAAATAACTAGAGACTTTAGATTTACTTTAAAGAAAATATAGGTTGTCCTCCTAGAATAATCATCAATGAACGATACACAATACAGAGATTTTGACATGGAAGGAACCTTAATGGGTCCAAAAATGTAATGTCCCCTTTTTGGGATAACCATAATTCTTGCCCTAATTTTCTGAAGATACCCTTTTATGATGGTTTAGTGTTCAGACTATATTCTTTTTCTCATTTTCCTGATCAATCATAGGATAAAGATATTCATAAATCTATTATATGTATGTTTCATATAAATATATATATGTAATTATATACCATAATGTCAATGGAGCAAACATATCAGCAATGTTATAAGATAACTAGTAGCATGCATGATTCATTATTCTCAATGTCATCAATTAAAACTAGGTAACATAGTATCATGTATGAATTACTGTTATTTAAATCCATGATGTATTTATCAATATCATTATTCAAATGTACAAACATTTATCTAACTTATTATTTAAATTCATAAAATACTTATCTCCTTATTGTTGATCAATCTGCAGATATCCCTATTTCTCCAAGCTACCTTTCTGTAGGACCTCTTTATTTCGAGCCAGTGATGCTTTTTCAGATTCCTGATTGAATAATACATTCACTCCCTTAATGGTGCACATGGCTCCTAAGAGCATTTGGATCTGCTGTTCTGAAATGTATATATCTATATGCTAAACTTAATTCTTGATATATCTCCTAACTCCTCACATACCGATCTCCATATGGGTTTATCTTTAATTTTTCTTTTAGTCTTCTGAATATAGATATTCAAATAGATCTAGGGCCCATAACATAAATGAAGACTTTAAAATCAAGTTCCAAGGCTATTTTTACGTGCTTATCAGGCTATTAATAATATGTAAGGATATGCTGACAGAGATGAGAAATTATCTGTTATAACTTCTGATATATAATCTGCAATAATAAATGGTTTTAGAATTGGAAAATAGGGTATTTGCTGTGTCTGATTGTCTTATCAATTCCATGCATCCATTGGTTGGTTGGTCACTAGTTCTCCAAGAACACTGCAGACGTGATATCCAGAAATACATGACTTTGCAAATTCTATTTTATTTCCTTCTTTCTCCCACAATGCCTCTCCCACCCACCTATTTCCCTTCAATATCCTCTAGGGTGGGGAAAGTCACATTCATTCATTCATACCCTTTCATGATGACTGGTCGTATAGTAACTATTATTAATTCCTCCACAGCCCTTATAATTTCTGCCACCTTAACATATGCTGATCGCTGCTTATTTAGACTTAATTACTTTCATGTTCATTATCGCCTTGGAACATATTTGTTGCTGTCCCTAATTGCTGACCTCTTCCTTTAGAAAATCACTGTCTTGTCCCCTTACTAGTCGTTGTCTTTTCTTTGGAATAATCGTTGCCTTTTACCTATCTCCCTCCCTGCCTTCTTCTAACAGATTGCCCAGATATTAATATTCTAACTCTACAAAAGGGAGTGGCTGCTTTAGACCAATCGTGCCTCTTCACAAATGCTTATTGTGTTCCTCTATTTTGATATTACTTTTAAATTGAGGCATGGTTATTATTAGTTTCTTTGTATATATATATATTCTTATTATTATAATAATTATAATTAGCAATATTGATATGTTCTATTTAATATTTAAAATTATTAGAAATATGGGCAGAGACAAATAAATCTGCAAATGATATTACATAAATAATTTCGTGCTTCTTCTCATCATTTTCATTCAATACATTTACATATATATAGGATGTACATATTCTATATTATAGGAGACTACCTATAACAACTTGCTAAAGATACAAGTTGTTTTAACAACTCATAATACACACAAACAAATAATCACAACCAAATAACAATTAATCTACGGGAATGATGTGATATTCCCAACACTCATAACCAACCTACTAAACTATTATCTTATGCATCCTATGATGCAATATTTCCAACACCTATGTGAACACTAATTCCCAACACCCCCCCTTAGTGTGAACATGGGGTGAAAGTACATCACAATACTTAATGACCACACACACTAGCTTACCAAACAATATAGGATAAGAGTAGGGACATACACATCTACTCATGTGAAGCAATAGTGGAACTAGCCTCACTATGCTTAGTACTTCCATCCAAGGATAGGGACAAACACTTCTAACCATGCAACCGAGGATAGGGACTAACACATCTACCCAAGGTATTACATCAAGTTCGGATAGGGACAAACACATCTATCCAACATCAAAGTCATGAACAGGGACAAACACATCTGCTCACAACATTTATGAGTGGGGACACACCAGGGAAACCCGGGGACGTGCCCCCCCCCCGCTAAAATGCTCTGTCCCTGTCCCCGGGATGTCTTGGGTATAGGGGGACAGCTAGGGGACGGTAGGGGACTGTCCCCTTTTTTGCAAAAAATTAGGAAACTGTCCCTGAAATGGGGGGATGCCATTGACTGGATGGGGGACGGCTGATCGGTCTTGAGGATGGTTGGATCGGTCCCGAGGACGGTTGAGCCGTCCCTCGACTGTCCCGGGGACGGTTGACCATCCCCCACGTTTAAACAACTTTTAAAGTAAAAAAATATCAAATTACAAATCACTTGCAACTAAAGATGGATGGGATGACAGTGCCGAGTACACAGTTTATTGCATTTGAACTTAATTTTTACATTGCAGAAAGATTGTATAACTGAGATGTTCAAAACCCATATCAACATCTATTACATTAACCATCATGACATAAACACAATTGGACATATATTAACACTGTTCAGATTCGTGCGGTGACGTTCAAACCAAATGTCTTGGATACATCCCTGCTTCTTCAATGTATGCAAACTGTTCATATTCTTACAGGTTCAACTGGCACTCCTCCAAATAGCCACACTAATAGAATGAAGCTAATAAAATATGGATATATACAGATTGAAAGGGCAGATGCATGATGGAATTGTGTTGGCGTTTAAATTCGCACCTCTGGAATGTGGATTTGAAAATGGACAGCTATGCACAGATAAACTGCTCTTCAAATTAGGAGGGGAAGCTCCCTCTTGCTGATGGTGTTTGAAAGAAAGTAAACTAAAACTAAGTTGCCTATCTTTTTGATCAGCTTAGACCACAAGGTTTATTAAACACAAACGCCGCAGCTGAGATTTTCTGATTTAAAGAACTTCAACTATGACTAACTTAAACTAGAGACATTCCTAACTTTTCAAGTAATAGCAGAGCAAGAGAAATCAGAAATAAACAAGGTAGATTTTCTGATAAAGTACTTCAATAACCTCTCTCTCAACAAACACCTACACACTTCACTGTAAGTTGAAATCAAGATCATAAAAGCGGAACATAAATAACGGAAATCTGAGATTTTCGACCAAGGCAAAGGAGGCTTATGATTTTATTACTCAAATCTTTGGAACAAAGCTCACTTCTAACATGCCTTGAACAAGAAATTGCAGCTAAAGAGGCTTGCAGACTTATTCTTAACACAATAGAAAACAGCAATCACACTAACTCCTTGTTGGCTAAAGAGGCTCAACAATTTGCTTATCACAACACAATTGAACAATACTTGAGTAACAAATAGAAGGCACAATAGGCTCAGCGTTTTGTTCTCACTAGCACGGTTCAAGAAACTAAATGAGCAAAGGCTCTTATTTATAGAGAAGCAGAGGAGTAGGGAACCCTAAAATCTCCTCGCTTTCACAATCTAGGGCTTGCTCAGCAAGCAAGCTTTATTACTAAATCTAAAAAGAAGATAACATCTAAAACCCTAGAAAGCAGAAAAAGCGGGAAACGCCAACTATTACATCTTATCTTCTTTCTATCCTCAAAGAATGGTTAAGGATCATTCCAAGAATAGAAAGAAAGCTTGAAAGAAAGCTTCTGGAAGAAAGCTGCTTTAAAGCTCGATCACATCCGCTAGGAAATTAGAAACAGTGTCCCAGTTCGGTGCATCTATGCCCACAATAGCAAAACACCGCTTTTCAAGAATATCTTCAGCATCTTCAATAGATCTCAGGAAATCTTCGACTTCACTAGCCGCTTTCTCGAACTTTGCTGACATCATGGAAGTGTGACTTGGTAGTGTCTTATGTTTTTCTTTCATTCACTTTTTTTTTATTCAAGTGGTAAACGCTTTTGACCAGAGCTATGAACCGGATACAACCATTCAACAATACCACCCCAACGGGGTTTGAACCTTGGTGGCAAGAACAATAATGCCACCTATAAACCATCACACCATGCCAATACCAGCATTTTTCTTTCATTCACTTCAGTACAATCTTCTTGTTGTATTTTTCCTTGTGCATATTCCATATCCTTTCGCATTCACCCTTTGAGAGAGTAACGCTTTCAGGCCATGGGGGAATGGAAAAACACTTCTCAATCACATCAGGCTTTATACTGCAAATCAATCTACCATCTGCTGACTGGATCTCCCTAGTAGCCGGGTTGTAATGCTTAATGCAAGCGATTACGAACTCAAGACTCTGAACCAATATAGGTATTGATGCTGCTGCGAGGAGTCCGGAATGTCCTAGGTTCTTGATTGAAGTGTTGCCTGCTCTCTCCAAGGCGTGTAGATCGAACACCGGCTTGATATGATGCAAGTCTGTCTCAGCTGTTTTGATGTAATTGTGAAAGAGAGCTGATTCTGTCTTGAAAACATTGGGAGTGTACTCCATTTCATAAAACTTGAAGAATGACTGTAAACTCGCCTAGGTTCTGACAAGTTTTGAGCAATTTCTATTTTTAGAATGCTGATTTTTGTGCTCTAACGGACAAATTTTTGAGAATTTTTTTTGAGATATGGGTTTTGCTCAGAATTTCATTGCAAGACAACCCAGATCGTCCGTTTTTGAAAATTTTGAATTTTGCCTGAAAAAGCAGCAAACCCTAATTTCTTCAATTTTTCTCGAAAAAAGTTGGCACCTGGGTTTTGTTCAGAACAAGATTAGAAATGGACCCAGTTGATTAGTTTTGCAAAACCCTGATGTTTGATCGAAAAAGCAGCCAACCCTAGGTTTTGAAATTTTCTTGAAAAAAAAGCTGCGATATGGATTTTCTTCAAAAGATTGATTGAAAAGGACCCAGATGGTTGAAATTTGAATGCACTGAGGTTTTCACTGACATGCAAAATAAAAGCACTTGCTGCAACTTGATGAAGTTCTTGAAAATTTCTTCAGAAGATTAAGGCAAAAAGACCTAGATGACAGAAGAAAGGAAAGCCTTGGCCTTTTGCTTGAAAAATTCGATCTTCTGAAATAAAAAGCTTGAAAAAGCAAGGGTTTATGCTTGCTGATTTGAAAAATCTGATGTAAAACCAGCAACTATGGATTTTTGAATCACAAATATTCTTCAAACTTGCTGCTCCAACTTTCTCCTCTGGATGCTACCTGCAAAAATAATGAAAAATACATGAAAGAATGATGTTAAATAGACTTTAGGGCTTTGGATTAGGTTTTGTTTTCTTTGCTTTTATTTCCAAAACCCTAAAACTCAGCTTCCTTGAACTTGGACGCCACTTTCCTATTGCAATTTTGAAACTTTTTGAAAATCTCAAAAATTTCTCTAAGGCATGAACATTTGGGCGCCTTTCTTCAACAGGGGCGCCCACTTCCTTCAGTGTTAGTCAAATTTTAAACATTTTCAACTTTCCTTCATTTTGACATGCTACTTCTCCTCTGATTTCCCGTTGGCAATTTGATCCGACAGGCGAGCTGAAGGTTTCACGGTAGAGCCTGACTGATTTTGAGGAAGAAGTTCTGGAGGCATCTCTGGCAAAATCCTTCATTTTGACCTCCGAAAACATAGGTGCCTTTTCCTTCTAGGGGCGCCCATTTTGTCCAGAGTTGGCCATTTTCATAACTTTCAAATTTCTTCATAAACTACTCTTACAGACGATCTTATTGAATCTGGAGCTCCGGGCGTTGGATCGACTGACAGTTATACTCATCGCGAAGCTGACGAAGAATGAGAAGGGGTCTTCTGGGACGAACTTTGTCAAACAATGCATTTAAGGCCTCCAAAAGTTTGGGCGCCCATCTTGGCTGGGGGCGCCCCTGTTAACTAGAGTTAGTTTATTTTTCATTTTTCTTTGTTTGCTTCTGAAACTTCGTTCTCAGCCTTCGTCAGACCCCCTGTTCAGCTCCTCGTATCTGATGACTGCGGACTCTGATTGACGTGCTGGATGTCTCGTTTGAAAGCTGGATCAATCGTGAAGAAACTTCGTTAGATTCATCTGTTAGGGCCCTTGAAAACTTGGGCGCCCTTCTTGACTAGGGGCGCCCACTTTGTCAACACTTAGTCAAATTTTGATATTTTTTCAAATCCTTCACTCTGTTTTCCGTGTGAATCCCTCCTGTTTGTCGTCGAATCCCGAATGACTGAAAGGTCTGTTGACTGCGCCGTTGGATTTGCTGCGAAGCTGATAGAGAACTGAACAAATTTGACTGGAGGCGAAAACCCTAATTTTGAAATTTGATGCCCTAAAAAGATGGGCGCACTTTCTTCACTGGGGCGCCCAAGTTTGATAGTGTTAGAAAATTTTCATCATTTTTCAACTTCTTCCTCGTTCTTTGCGCATGTTTATCATCTTGCCTTCTACTGAGAGTTTGAATGCTGAAACTGTCGCCTGGCAGCCGACTGACCTCCATTGATGACCTCGGAGCTCCTGATACACTTCTGAAAAGCAAAATAGACCCAGTAGGGCAAAACTGATCTTTTTAAAATTCTGACTGCACCAGTCTGATATGGACGTGTTTTGAGCCAATCAAAGTCAGTTCGGACCCTGTTGGACCAACTTTCTATTTTTAGAAAGTTTTGCCAGTATCCATTTCGAAAGAAACCCAGAAAAACCCAAAAAACGTTACTATTTTGAGAAAATTTCTAAAAATAGCAGTTTTCCTAAATTTTAGGGATGAAAAACTGAGATCTGGGTTTTGTAGGTTAAGCTGTTCTTAGCAGACCCAGATCGTCAGAAATTGAAAATTTTGTGTTTTGACCCCTCATGCAAGACGTGCACACCCAAATTCTGACCTTTTTGACTGATTTAACAAGACTTTTACTCATTTCTTCAAAATGTCTAAGTGTAACAAAATTTTTAATTTTGGGGTACAACAAATTGTAAATTAAAAGTGCATATTCATCTACTTATTTAGTGTTGCTAATCATGACTCAGAAAATTTAATGAACAAATCTAAAGAATACTTAATAAACATTCTACAGAAGTATAGAAAACTGAAGAATTAAAACTATATGGCAGCAATGTAGCCTTTGGGCATTTTGATATAAGTTTACAAATTATAACTTGGAGGTTGTTTCATGATTCGTGTATGTTAATTTTGAATGTGTATTGAGTATTGGCATAATGTTGAACACAATTATATGTTAAGGTTCTATAATGTATATTATGCATGCCTTATCCATGTTATCATATGAATATTTAAAATTTCCCTATATTTTTATATAGCTGCCCCCTGCCGTCCCCAAATTTGGCCTCAAAAATCAGAAACTTGGGGACTTGTCCTGCCGTCCCCTGCTGTCCCCGTCTTCAAAACTTGGGGTAACACTGTTTAAATATCATTGCATGTACTGGATACCACTTGGCTGAATCTATGGTTTAGGCAAAGGCATTAATGTCAAGGTCTTAGCATTGGGTTGGCATCATGATCCTTCTATCTCTATCTCTATGGACCACAAAATTTGCTTCACCTTGCACCTTGGTACTTGCAATCAATATCCCTCGCATAATTCCACCAGCCCAAGATTAATCCAGCTTAGTCAAAATATAATTGAATGCAGAAAAAATTAACATATAACACAAGTAATAATCATATTCATTAATAGTAGTCATTAATGGCTCATAAATACACACAATTACACACACAAATCCAATAACGTTTACAATTATAGGTTCCCCACCCTAGTCCAAATTACAACGAGGCTAGTGGGTCTTAGAAAAAAAGAAAAGGGTTCCTAGGGGATGTGACTTCAAGCTTCCAGTAGTTGTGAAAGTTTTAGGCAATGTCAGTTTCTCATACCATTGTTGATACTAGATAGTCATCCTCACAACTTTGACATCAATGTTAATCTTCATGTGCTGCAGCCCAACTTTCCAAATCTAAGGATTGCCAAGCAGGGAACTTGAACAGAGGATGGTTTTTTAGGTGATCCAGTTACCTTCATAGGTGTGCTCAGATGTTGAGTAACACCTATTCAAATTAATTCTACAACTCACCCTTCAAATGTTGCAGAGATAGAGTAGGTTTCTGAAATTTAGAAGCAGCTGCTACATTCTAACAGTAAGTCCATTGTGAAGGGATAAAGATAACTTTTCCAAACATTGGCTGCCATTCTTTGGTGTTTTTTTCTAATTTTGAGTGCTTTTGATGTGAATTGATCTGATACCTTTCTTGATTAGTTGAATGAGGGTTTCTTTTTTTGTGAGGATTTTGATGCTCATAATAAAGAGGGTTTATAAGGTGAAGAATGGCCATTAAACCTGTGTTAGGAAACCTAAAAATGACAAAGAGATTTCTGGCCATCTAGAGCAGTAAGGCATTCAGAGTCTACTCTAAAGTAAGCAGTTTTCAAGATACCATGTTCCAGTACTATGAATTCCTTAGAATTAAGTTTCTATTCTTAATTGGATTCTATATCTAAATGTCATGCAAATTTTTAACTATTCTTTGCAGGGCACCATGTTCTTTAGAGGGAGAAAATGAGACAACGGTTTTAGTGATGCATACTTATCTGAGACAAGATGAGACGTAATGTACTTATGGCTCGTCTGTTTTAGTGTTGGCTATGGTAAGGTTATGCGTGAAGTGCTGTGCTCAATTGATTCATCTACTATTCCCTTCCCAATATGTATTTGATGGACCAATACACTATGAGTTCCTCCACAATTCTCCATTCAAGTTTATATTGAGAACAGATATGTGAATGAGGCCTACACATCTTGGAGACCATATTTAATAATTTTATTTTAGGAAGACATGGCTATTTTCTCATTTTGGTAAACCTTTGTTCTTTAGGTTACAGCCTGACAAGACATCAATTTGGTGTATGAGACTCCTGTTATGAAAGCTTAGAAGAGTTTTTTTTTTCCTTTTTAACTTTTATATTCTTCAATGATGTGCACATACTCTATATTCCCAACACCTCTCTGGATTCAAATGTGTGCCTGCTTTATGGAGTTCACAACCTTCACTATTAGGCCTACCAATGCTGTACCAGTACACACATATTATTATGTGTTAATTTTTGTATATGATGATTTCTGTAGTAATTGTGCACATTTGAGAATGTGATGCTTTTCCATTCAAGTATTTCATTGTAAGGTTAAATAGCTACAACTTATATAATCTTCTCAGAATCATCGTTTATCATTTTAAAAGTAAAACGCTCTTGAACTGTGGTTTTATCTTGAATTCTATCTTCTCTGTAAGTTTTCTTAAAGACATTATCATTCCATTTTGTGACCATGAGATGTCTTGATGACTTTCACAAGGCATCCTCCTTTAACATCAATTTGTAACTTATTAGTGGAGAGCTCTTCTAATGTCCAATGCTATGATTTTTGGGTGATAACACTGATAACACTGATAACTGATGTTACTATATTTGTTTATTTCTAGTGTCTCTATGTCTAGTAACATTGTGTGTGACATTACTTAAGGCAGTATCAAGGATGGTTTTGATATCTGCCTAGCATATGTTGCTTGGTCTCTAGTTTGACCAGAATTTATTGTTTTAGTAAACTACATGCAAATTTTCTTAGAAACAACATATAACTTTAAGGTGTTTGGTCAATATTATGATCTAGGTTTCTTCTCTTTGTTCTATGGTCAAGGCTGCAATTGTACAATTTGGTTGTTTTATAAATATATTATAAAACATTTTTCAACCATCTGAGTCCTACCAAATTCTCCTATACAAATGATTTGCTTTATTACATCCTTCTGATTTTTTTTGGTGTTCTGCTTATAGATATCTTTCAGGGAGTGGACATCAGAAATGCAAAACATTCTAAATGCAAGAAAGCATGGCGATCTGGCTTTCCAAGATAAAGATTTCCAAACAGCTATACAGTGGTATACTCGAGTATGTATATCCCCATTTGTTTCTTAGTGATAGAGTAACAGTAAAACCGATATCACTTCATTAAAATCTCCAGATCAGCAAGGTGTTTTCATTTTAAAACATCTTAAACTTTATTGAACTAAAGTGGCTAACAATATGGAATCTGTAACGAAGTTCATAAGCCAGAGGTCATAGAATTTGTATTTAAATGCTAATAAATAAGTGTAGCTAGTATGTATACTTCATTAAATGCAAATATGAAAAAATTGAAGCATGCAAAAAAGACTAAAATTATGCACCTTATTGATGCTGAAGTGATTGTCCTCATAGTAGCAAAAATCTTTCTTGGGAATAACTTGGAAAACCAAAAGGTAAAGTTTATTTTCAATTAATCGGCATTTAATAAGATTATGGTTTGGGTTAGGGTGTATTAAAATTTAATGTCTTTTGGCAAAATCACTGTTGGAAAATTAAAAAACACTGTAAAAATAAGCAAGATTGACCAAAATGTAGGTTTTATAGACAAAAATTGCAATCCCCTAAAAAATAATGGTTGGACCGCAATTTTTTTATTTGATCACCTTGAAAATTGTGCCCACAAATTTTAAAAAGTGGCTATCTGAACTGGCTCAGATTGCTGCTGTGGGTGAACCTCAATTAATTTTGATTAATTCATGATTTCTGCTACTATAGGACTTGTCGCCATAGCTACTCCCCCATTGTAGGAAATTTTTTTACAGGATTTCTTTAATCCTGCTCATTTTCTATTTCCTTCTCTTTAATAAAATGGGAGGAACATGTTGATCTATGAAATTTCGTGTTTCTACATTTTTTTCTGGGTTGTTTATGTACCTTTTTTCACTCACTTTAGAGACAACTCTTTTGTATGTTGTAAAAAGAATAAGATAATACTGTAGGTCCCAAAATACTTTTTGTAAGAGACATAAGTGGGTTGTCTTTTGTGCAGTGTATATATTTTCTAGCTTTTTCCTGCTGATTTTGTATAAATTCCCTTTGCTTGTAAGCTTGTAATTGATAATACATTTCCCACTTATGATTAAGGATTTGTCTCATTGAGCATGCCAAAGCTTTCTAGGCCATGTAGACACTAAAGGAAGTGGCATGGCACATGATAAAGACTATTTGGAAAATAGAAAATGTGGTTCTTCAAATTATTGATCTCTTGAAAGGCTTGCAATAGGTGCATCTCTGTCACAACAAAAAGGAATCATATTATTGTAGTGGACCTGTTTTTTAATGAAGATTTTATAGATAGCCATGCACAGTCTTCATTGGTCAAACCTCTTGTCCACCTTACAACTTAAGATTGATGGAATTAGAGAAACCACCTATCCACAATGATAACTTGGTCAAACTCCTACTGGAGCAAGGGAAAACCTTTGGGAATTGAGCTTAGAAATTTGTTCATTTATAGTCATCACTTCTTTGTTACTACCCAAAATGGAAGTTTACCCTTTGGCTTCTTTTCATGTGAATCATTGGCTACATTAAAATCATTGTTGTCTCATGGCCTCTTAAACCTTGCTACTTGCAAACAATACATTAATATCATTATGAATTCTAAGGACCCCACTTGTGGTGAGCCCAACTGGCTCCTCTCAAACCCCTGTTGTTTTGATTATCTTTTTGTGTTCTTTTTTAGTTTTTAAAGAAAGTTTCTAGAGAGAAATAGAAGGGGCTCAACATATAAAAGCTCATAAAACTCAGAACTGAGCTTAAATTTACCAAATGGAAGTGTAGAAGGTATTAAATAACCGAAACAAAGAGATTACAAATTTCAGACATACCCGAAATGCTCCAGATTATTTTAATAAGAAATTATTCCAGTTTCCCAGCCAAGAATGATGAAAACTGACAATTTCAAGCGTAGAATTCAACTGAATGCAATCTCCAGCCTGAAAACTGAAGCAAATGAAAGGAACAAGCTAGATGCCAATGAAGGAGATGAGAAACCCTCAATAAAGAAGGCGTTTCTCCCAGAAAAATCCAAACGCCCTTAATCTAAGAGCCACGCCCTTCAAGAAGAAACCATGCCATCTGCAAGGAAAGAACGACCATAATAGGAATGATCACCAGATGAAGATAGGCGCCTGTCTCACAACCCCTCCTATATTTTATTGAAGAACTCTACTGAATATGCACAAAAATCCCTGATTAAGCACTGTAGAAACTTCTGAATTGAAGCCCCCGCTGTTGTAATCATTCAACCGATCTTTCACAATCTCACAATCACAGATCTGTGAAGAGTTTTCGTTCTTCAGAGATAAGCAAACTCCTGAAACCCTTGTCTCAGAGAAGCAAGAAAAGCCAAAGCCAAGAGAAATGTCAAATAGTCAATAATAGAGTTGTAATTTCCTTTGGCTGCCTTATATGCACAAAAAGGCACGCATCTCCAAAAAGTGACACCAATTTCACTTTAAAATACATTTAAAATGTATTTTAAACATTTCAATAGTCAATGAATAAATAAATGGGGGCCCCTTTTGATAAAGTGTTTTAATTTTCACTTAAATAAATTTAAGTGAATTCTTTATTATAAAGTCAAATTAACTTTATAATATTCCATTAAATAAAGTTGAAACACTTCAATTTCACGAGAATATTAATATCTCGCTCATAACCTGTCGTATTGACATGCCGTCAGAAGCTGTCAATCACTGAATTGCCAAGGCCTACTGTGAGCCAATCATTGAAGACAAAGGATGAGAACGACAAAACCCATCAAATAATGCCACTGACCCTCTAACCAAAACCGGTTAGCCTACAAGGGTCCAAGAGATAGGCTAACACACTGCTCCCGAGAACTGACTAGAGTGGGGACATCACAACACTCCTCTTTTGTTCCTCCACCATCAGACTATTCTTTGGACAAAATTATCAACATTGCTTATTCCATTTCAAGAGCTAGAACTATAAACAGGAGCTTTTCCTACTTTACAACACCTATCCCCTTTTTTATGACTTTTATGAAAAACTGAACCCACATTAGCTAGAAGGCTTGGCCTATGGTAATGTATAAAGTCCAATGTACCATGATCCTTATCTCAACGAGGATGATGTCACAATGGAAGTTGCATTCCTACAAACATAATGGTTGATTGGTTGTGGATGTGTATGTTTTCTTGCTCGGCCTCCCTTCTCTTCCATAGTTGGAAAATCCCAAATAACCCTCTTCCTAAAAAATGTGCCTGCCTTCTCCTCAAATCAAGTACACCTCAAAAATTTGCAACTTAAAATTACTTCTACGATGCACCTCCCAAATTTATGTTGCATTATACCTTGATCCTAGTTCATCTATGCCCCCTTCCCTCAACCACTTGCTTTGCACACCCTAGGAAAAAATGTACTTTTCTTTTTATCACATCCTAGCCCTACTCTAAGCTCTTTTTGAACCACCACTATAAACCACAACATGTTCTTCAAGCTTTTTCACTTTATAGCATTTCAACACTGAATCCTTATAATGAACCTTTATTACATTTTGTCCAATCCCTAACTAACCTCATTCATTCAAGGGACAAGAGGATAACAATGATCATAGTTTCCTCTACAATATTAGTAGCCTTCAATATATGGATAATACCCATATATTATTACAAAAAAAAATTCTTTAACTTGAAGAACAATTGACATGATGATAATGTGTAGCTGTTCAAGCCTCAAGAAACTTTGTACACACCTTGACAATCTAATACACCATGTAATGTCCCTTACTTGACTTTGCCCTAGAATTCGCTTGTTTAGGGTTAGGGTTGATCAATCGGATAACACTTCAATGGGATAATTCCTGGCTAAAACCTACATTCACAATATGAGCAAAATTTCCACATATAAATGTCATGTTAGCATTAATATCTAGATATCCAAAATATAAACATAATCACAAAAGCAACTATTAAGACATAGGAGTGGCATGGATAGATCCGCCCGAAGTCTTTTGCCAAGCCCAAGAGGTTGTATACCACAACTCTCTCTTCTCGGCGACTTAGTACCTGTTTTCTCCACCCATCTCATCACCTTGGAAAACACTTAACCTATTGGGGGAAGCCAGTGGAGCTTATAAGTGGTCTAGGCCTACCACCCCTTCATGGCTCATCTCTTCTTTGATCCGGACGGAATTGAGTGGGATCTCCACCCCTCCATGGCCCACCCATGCCTTTGGACTGGGCGGATCTTAAGTGGAATTTGCCTCATCCATGGCCCATCCTTGCCTTGGGTTCCGAGGGCGGATTTTAGGTGGGGTTTTTAGGCACCACTTTTCTCAGGCCCTTCCTCCTGAGCAGGTTTGCAAACACTCAAACAATATTTAAGCAGTCAAATACATTTGCATTCACCATTGATTCTTATCAAATCATTTCATAGAACAATTATAATCATGATAATACTAAAGAAATCATTGCACTAATAATCAGATAAGCACATCTAGTTTGTATATTCAATTCTAAATTAATGGAGAAACATATATATCTGCATAATGTTAGTCCTATCAATATTTCTTTCTACTGATATGTAAATAGCACATGTGAACATGTATCAGCTAAAAAGACAGTAAATCGATAAATATAGAACTCAAAAATAATCATATCAGAATTGTAGCAATTTTAAATCCTCAGATTCTCTACCCTAGGTTGTCTATACATGGGGCTTGCAAACTATAGTTTATCGGCCTGAGATATTCATGGGTTAGACATAGCCTAGGAAGCAGTCAGATTGGCCTATAAAGATAATCCATTTGTCATGTCCCCAAATTGGAGGTGAAGTGATTTAATTAATTTAATTGATTAAGTTGTCCAAATTAATGATATTTCAAAAGGATAGCTTAATTGATTATTTTAATTAAATATTAGATTAATTATTTATAAAGTTATTCCAATAAATTAATATCAAAAGGATGACTTTATATTTAATTAATTTAATAAAGTGACTAAATAAAATAATATATTATAAAGTCACTTTGGAGAATCTGACACCTGTCAGTTGAGAATCCTCCATTGATGACCTCAGAGCTCCTATTTTAGCTTTTGAAAAAGCAAAATAGACCCACCAAAGAAAAACTGATCTTCTGACGATTCTGATTGGACCAGCTTGATGAGGAAGTATTTTCAACCAATCAAAATTAGTTTGAACCCTGGAAGCCGAAAATTCTATTTTAAGAAATTTTTGCCAACATCCATTTGAGAAGAAAACCGGAAAACCCATAAAAAGTCTAGTTTTTGAAACTTTCTATTTTTAGAAAATTTCCTAAAATTTAGGGCCGAAAAACCGAGATCTGGGTTTTGTATAAAACTTCGCTCTAAGCAGACCTAGATCACCAGATTTGAAAATTTTGAGCTTTTGACCAACATGCGTGACATGCAAGTTTCCATTTTTCAACCTTTTTGACAATTTTTGACAAGACTTTTACCAATTCTTTCAAAATGCCTTAATGAAGCAAAATTTTTAATTTGGGGTACAACAATCCTATCAAGTTAATACTTGCATACCATGCGTGGTGTTTAAGGGAGTCAAGGAATGTTGAAAAGGTGGCAGACATGTGGAATGAGTCGATTATGGGATTAGAGCGGGTATCATTACTGAATTCTACATATAAATTCCAAGCTTCGTGAATCGCAAACCTATGTAATCTTGGTGCTCACATTTTCTATAAGCGGCTAGCATAAAACTGAACTCCTAAAGGACTTGCGGCTAAGAGTGGAATATTGCTGAGCAACATCAAATGATGAATGGTCAATGGTTGATGTGGAATATAATTTCGTTGCCTACTACAAGTGAAATGAATGTGTGCTAAGTTGTATCTAAGTAAAAGGCGCCACATGAATTTATGAATAGAGGGGAACGTGTTGGGAGCTAGTTCGAAGGAGAACAAAAGAGACATGATTCAAAGTATGAATATTAAAGTTCTTATTGCTGCGCCATTCCCTATTGGGGAAGTTGTGTCATCACCTTTGGCTATTGCACTTAGTATAGTTTGAAAATGCTGAGTGGTTTATTCTTGCAGATCAATCATTATTTACAAGGGCAACTTTATAATTGAAGTGGGACATTGGAGTAACATTGATAGAAACCTTCTATAAGCTGGGCATGGGAATATTGCGGATAGACAACCATTCCAATGTTAATGTCACTAGCAAGAAGGCAGATGGCTACTTGTAAGGTCAGAGATGCTCTTTATTTATTGCTAAATCTATAAATATAATTTCTCTTGAAATAGCTTGTGTTCCATAAGTTTTAAAAGATGAATTCAGTTTGAAGTAGAAATCTATCAATGAATGACATATGTGAATACCTTGCCTTATAATTATTGCAATGAAACTTTTACAGTTGGAACACACAAATCAGAAAACAACTAGAAGCATGTAAACCATTTGATAAAATACCTTTGAGGAAAGGTGCAAAGGTTATTAAGCCTAGCTAGAGTTCTTACAACTCTAAAGATCTGCTTCACTGGCCCTAGTGTTGGCAGGAGTAAGTCTATTTCATGTCATGATATGTAGGCTTGTGAAGGTGGGATTTTTCTCTAACAAATTTTAGTAGTACAAATGGTTATTGTTGCCGTGTAAAGTTCTGTATAGCTTCCCCTAAGGGAATGTATCTCACTAAAAATTGGAGAGAACACTTGCAAGCTACTTGTGGACCAAAAATCTAGGGAATGATTTCAATGCCATAGGCAGCCAAAGATAACTACTAAAGATGATAATGATAAATCAAAATAGGCATAGAATAATAAAGGTAATTAGTATCTGATCCAAAAGATAGAGAAACTGTAATATCCCCAAAGGGATCTGCCCTAAAATTCTGATTTTTATTTCTGCTCAAACTCTAATTCTGATTTCTGATTTCAAACAAAATATCACAGCGAACATACAAGTGCCCAAACATGACAAATAAACATGCCAAATGATGCTACCAATTGATATTCATATCAAACATGAAATCCACCATGAAAAACACAAGATAGGGCATCCAAATGCAACATATAGATATGATTTTCTCTAGATAACTTCTGCTGTTACAAAACTGAATATTCTAGACTGATCTTACAAAGAACTCAAGGGCTCAAACATGCCAAACATATGCCCAGATTTCTACTCTACAAATCAGATCTGGAATTACGATTATGCATACCAAATATATGCAAAATAGTCTTCAAATATCAAACCCTAGATGGGCGAAATTCCTCCTTGGTAAGTGCTTAGGATTTGCTGCTCCAAATATGCTCCAAATAATGCAAAATCGCCCTCCAAAGGTGGGTTCTTAGATTTTCTCCAAAGTGGCGCTCCAAATTAAGGAAAAACCCTAATGCGATATGCTCACAAAAATGCCACAACAATGCTGCTCCAAATCTGATTATGCAATGATGCTCCAAATCTGATCTGCAAATCTGATTAGACAATGATGCTCCAAACCTCCAATATCTCCAATGAAGTGCAATTAGAACTCCGTTATGAGTCCTCCACAAGATGAGCTAGGTTTTTGTAATGTCCCCTTTTTAGCTCGTTCCAGTTTCTAGGTAGATTAGCCTATTAATTGGCCCTCGTAGGCTAATGCAGTTGGTCAGAGGGTTTTTTTGGTAGATATCAGAGGGATTTTTTCTCCAGAGCTTTGGGTGGTTCAGGATTGGCCTTCATTTGGTGTTTTAGGGCTCAGTTTCACACACTTACTATTTATAGTAAGTCTCTTAGTCAGTGGAGTTCCGTGTTACTATTTATAGTAAGGCACCTAGACGTGTTGCGGAAGCAGTGTTGATCCCAGCATTCAGTTTGCCTGGCGAAATAAGGATTAATGTGCAAGTTATATCATTTAATTATTATTAAAGGTTACTTTAATTGATCGACTTCTTCTTGAGAGTTTATAAAAGGGGTCAACCAAGGCTATTGTTAATCATTCAAGATTTTGATATTGGGTTTTGAAGAGTTTTGTTGTGGAGAAGAAGAAACCTAGGGTTTTAGCCTTTTCTGCCATTATCAGCTTTGGAGAGTGTAGCTGCTTCGAAGTTTGTGCATTCTGAGGTTGTGAAATACTAGCTGAAGATTGCTTGTGAGGTTGGCTTCATCTAGAAGTCAATATTGTGCTTCATTGAAGGATTAATCAAGGGTTTCAGAGAATATTTATTTGCAGGTCGTAAGGTTTGAAGCTTATTTTTGGAGGATTATTGTTGAAGATTTATGCTTGCATTGGGAGATCGATTTCTTGAAATACATATTCAGATTTTAAATATCAGTTTGGGGAAGAAAATAAAAATCACAGTTGGAAGTCGAATTTGTGGCTGAGAAAGGAATCCAACTTCTTCATGTTGAGGACGACTACAATACAACAGTTGTGATCTCTTAGGGAGGTCGATTTGGGTGATGATCTTTGGAAAACTTGGGCACAGCTGGTGGAGGTTCAATTTTACTGTTTGAAGCCTATAAAAATTCAATCCTGAGATAAGAAGTGACGCCTAGCAGTTAGGAGAGAGGTCACTGCTAACAGGGACCTAGGAGGTCGACTTTCAAGGAGATATTGATTAGTTTTATGTGGCTGCATTTTCATCAGACATGGCAGAATTTCCAAGTTTCATTTGATATTTGAAATTTGTATGTAGCTTGCATATATACACATTTAGTTGCAGCAGAGATTGACACTATCATAGTGGCTGTGGTTACATTCATTCATGTCATTGTAAGCCAAGAGTCTTGGCATAACATTGTAATCAAACTGCAATTCTTTTCATGCATCATAAATAAGGAGTGGGAAATAAATAGTATGCTTGCCAAGTGTTTGTAGAAGTGCCTACTAGCTGTAGGTGACATTTGCATTCATTTGTAGTCATCTATGAACATTGAAACACCAAAAAGAATTGTTGCATTGCATCCTTATTTTACATCAGACATTTGTACAAGTTTATTTAAGTTTATTTCATGCATATTATCATCATCTACTTTAAAAATATCAGAAAGAGATTACAATCAGCAAGTGCAAAATTTGTGAGACAACTATTTGACCATATTCCTCAAGGCCCAAATTCAGAAAATAATCATTAGAAGTGCAAAATTTCAGTTGGGGAGAACATGGGTTCTTACAATGGTCTTAGAGCGGTTTCCTACCATCCTATTGGGGAAGTTTCTTACATTTAGAATAGAGGGTTAGTTGATGCAGTTGTGAATCATGGGTTCCAAAGATGATGTTGCTTATAGAGAGTACCTTGCACTCCCACAAAAGATTAGAAATGATCTTTCCTTCGATTGCTATATGGAGCATCAAATGGATTATAGCAAGCAAAAGAGAAAATTTAAGAAATGTGAGCAGCCAAGTGTACAGAGCATCTTGAACAATATCCAGCAAGAACTTATGCTTTCACAACAAAGATTAGCTCGTAGCTTGCAGAAGTATGAAGATTCCATTTCAAGACGAACCCCATCACAATGCGAAAATGAGAGACTTGGTGTATCTACAAGTGAAGTATCCAAAAGTCTCTATGATGAGTTTGGTTTAAAATGTGATAAATTAGCAGATAATGATTTTCAACCAGCAGGTGAACATGGGGTTAAAACTGAAGTGGTTGTTGACAAGGAAATTTTACAACGTGAAAATAGTATGGTGGAGCCCTAGAATGATACTCACAGCATTCGAGAAGTTGTTATCAACACTGACAACAGTTATGATTTTCATGACAGTAGTGAGGTTCCTTTGCATCAACGTGAGACAGCAATTACTTCACATGAGGGTGATGGTTCTATGGAGTTGTCAAAGGAAAATACTCAAGATTTGAGTATTACTGATGCATTTTGTGTTGAAGATTCATGCCACAACAAGTCTGATTTTTCAAAATAGACCATGGAAAACAAATCAAAAAATCCATCCATTGGAAATGAGTCCCATGATCGTTCTTTGGATGGACATGTAGTTACTGTGGAAGAGGAAGTGGGTGAAGATATTGTCAAAATAACAACTTCTACAATGTCTTTTGAGCCATCGTATGAGGTACATAACAGCAGTACCTTTGATGATTTTGTGTGCAAAGTTGATAGCACACATGATGCTGCTTGTCACATAGTGAGCGATGATGATTCAGCCTCATATCATTGTGCAGACTATAAATCAGAGAATTTGTGTGGGAGTGATAAGTCCCAGGGTCCTCATCATTTGGTAGGGCAACTTAAGGTTAATGACAAAATGATTGCTACAGCCATAGAGCATTTTGATGTTGCTCGTTAGATGTTGGCTACTTGTGGTTGGAGTACTCCCGTGATAGATGAGCACTATGATAGTGGTCTTCCCCTTGCAGAGTTTCAGGCACTTCGAGAGGTAATTGGAATAATGAAACGAAATTATCTACAGCTACTAGCGGATAAAGATTATCTTCTCGAGTGGGATTGCATCCGTTATGATGCATTGAAGGGAAAGGAAGAGGAGGTTGATGAGCTCACTCATGAGCTTGAGGTGACTATGGACTTGTTGAAGAGCACTCAGTTGGCCCTTCAAGAGTCACAAACACGGATAGAGGAGCTTACCGTGGAGTTGAGTTTGGCACAGTCTTCACCATGTACAAATACAATCCAGGTTTCTATGGCAGCGGTTGGTGAGGAGCATATATTCACAGAGTATGGTTGTGAGCAGGTTGAGGATGTAGTCACATCCATCACAGTTACAGGTGCAGTTGATTCAAATGGGATGAATACATTGGTTGTGAGTTGCAGAGAACCACATATTGCACCAGGTTCTCCTGAGGTTAGTCCCATGACAGGTGATGCAGGGCAGATTATTGATAGCTCTTGTGACATAGTAGTTGATTCTCTAGTGAGTGGTGTGACAATTCACAACACTACTCCATCTTATTCACAGGAGATATGTAGAGACTTATCATATAGTTGAGAGATTGGTTCTTATGTTGATTTGTTTTCCTCTCCTGGAAGCAAATCAGTCACTTCATCCCATGCAGTTGATTATGATCAACAGTTTGTTGAGCCACAAAGTTGGAGGGATCAGCTGAAGGTTACAGGAGAGAGGGTTGAATCAACCCTATCTTGTGTTGTCTGCACAGATAAGTTTGTGGAGTACCTTTTTTGGAGAGCAGAACTTCAAGAGAGACAGTATGGAGTCTCAACGGGTACTCCTATTCACAGTTTATGGTTTATCAAGAGCGCATTGGAGGCAATAAAATCATAATACCTCCATTTGCTTCATGATAGTGTTTTTGTTATTGGGTTCGCAGAGAGGGTTACTAGTACGCCTACCCAATTAGCCATTCGGGATCCGAGTCATGAGCCATCTACTGATTCTAGTGCCAAGAGTGATGGGACTGACGAGGAGGGTGTTCCCCAGGACTATGATGGTCAGCCATTGATAGAGGTGGGAGCATTTTATCTTGATT